>JALIZH010019402.1:0-67266 GCA_030522465.1 Rhipicephalus appendiculatus
TTCACAGTAGCTGAGCACATAGGCGTGCGCACGAGGGGGGGCAGCCTCCCCCCCCCCCTCGAGTTGCCTAAGACGAGGTGAGGGGGGGGGGCGCAAAGTCTGCCCCATACATTGACTTAATAGGGAGGGGGTCACTGCGATGAACCGTCGCCCAACCCTGAAGGGGTGGCCTGCGCACGCTTATGGCTGAGCGTTTATTGTGCATTGTTTCGACACAACGGCGAAGGAATGAATGAATGCTAAGATGTCCTCCCCGCTCCGACATGTTTAGTTTGCGCATGACATTAATGATAATTGTTCGGGTTTAACGTTTAACGTCTCAAAACCACCATTGCACTATGAAAGACGCCGTAGTGGGGGGCTCCGGTAATTTTGACCACCTGGGGTTCTTTCACGTGCACCTCAATCTAAGTAAACGGGCCTCAAGCACTTTCGCCTCCACCGAAAATGCGGTCGCCGCGGCCGGGATTCGATCCCGCGACCTGCGGGTGAGCAGTCGATCACCATGATCACTAGACCACCGTGGCGGTATACATACATACATACATACATACATACATACATACATACATACATACATACATACATACATACATACATACATACATACATACATACATACATACATACATACATACATACATACATACACACACACACACACAGACAGACAGACAGACACACGTACGTACGTACGTACGTGCGTGCGTACGTACATACGTACATACATACATACATACATATATACATACATACATACATACATACATACATACATACACTACATACATACATACATACATACATACATACATACATACATACATACATACATACATACATACATACGCACAAACGTTCCCAAGGGAAATCAGACCGCCCCCCTCATCATAAAATGCTGGCTACGCCCATATTCGTTAGAACTTTAATCAAGCTAATGCAGTGGTGGCGGCTGGGCAGGTAACGTGTCGTGCTGCTTAGCTCGAGGACACGGGTTCGATTCCAGGCCACGGTGGCCGCATTTCGATGGGGGGCGAAATGCGGCCACACTAAAGGCAAAATACAACTCGGCGTGGACTTTTGAAATACCATTCCAGAAACCTCGTAGTGAATGTTTCGTGCCAAGTAAATGCTTATAGTTTGAAAGAAAATCGCGTTTTAGTGATCCGCACACTGCCGGCACAATTCAAACCACCCGCCTCTCAAGGACTAGTGACGTAATCACTCGCCAAAGCCGCTCTTAGCTGGCGGTACGCCAGCATCTTCCGTTATCTGGCAACATTGCGCCTTTGCCAAAAACGCACGCAAGAGTACTTATTGTTATGCTTGTTCTACTGGGCGCTGCTGCTCGTATTGTAACGCGATCTTTTCCGCGAAAGCGCTTGATAGTCGAACACTGCTGTGTAGAATTCTGTTTCGGGGGGGGGGGGGGGGGGCACCTTTTTGAAATGGTCATTTTTCGCTCTGTATGCCATAACACAAATAATTCCGGGGGGGGCACAGGCCCGCTGTGCCACCACCTGGCTACGCCACTGGTGTAAAGTCGCGAAGCTGCAAGCGATCCGGCCGTCAGTGCGCGAAAACGGCCGTCCCAATGAGTTTGTGTATCTATGCTGGCGCCGTTCGGTGAACCTCTGTTTGCGCCGTCGGTGCGCCGTGCCACCGAAATGCGACACGATCAACCTGTGAAATCCCTGCGCGCAGCCTTAACTTACACGTGGGACCAATGCTCATCCCATCCGAGGAGTCGAGCGGAAGGCGCGCCTGGCGACTGATTTGGCTTCGAGGCGCGGAGATGGATGGTTCACGAAAACAACCACGAGAATTATACGCAGCCCTTCCTATTAATACAGTTTGTTTTTGTTTTTTTTCTTCTTTAATACCTCGAAACCATTTATATATTCTTCCCACTTCCCTTACGTCGGCATGCAGCAACCTAACAATACGAACGAAACAGCGCTGCGGGGAAGCAGCAGTTTGAAGGGCGAGTTGCACGACTTGCTTGTACGTTACGGTTGATTTCGTAATCACATGCACGAAAATTAAGTGAGAACACGAGTATATTTTGTTGTTGTTCATCGCACATTCGTAGAAGGGGCGGCACTTGGACACTTCGAACGTAGGAGTCCCCTCCGTGGCGGCCATTGGAAAGTCGTTCATTTCGTTGCTGCAGCAGACGTCACATGGACCAGGGCCGTACCCAGGAATTTTTTTTCGGGGGGTGTTTATATGTAGAAAGGCTAACTTTGGCCACTGGTGGTCGATGCGAAGGCGTGTAAATGCTTTAATATCACCCGAAAAGATAAAGCATGAAAACATTTCGGGGGGTGTCAGAACCCCCCACAACACCCCCCTAGTTACGGCCCTGACATGGACGCGGCGTTTCCTCTAAACTGCAGTCAAGGCGCATTCACACTCGCCTCGAAGGGAGCGAAAGCGGCGCAACTCACCGGAAATTCACTCGCTTCGCCGCCTAAGCGGCCGGAAAACTACGCCACGAGGCCGATTCACGTCCGGGGACCGTCGTAGATTGTATAGTAGGATTTACCCACAGAAAGTGGGTAAATATCATTACCATGGGCGTGCTCACGAGGGGGGCAGGGGGGGGGGGGCGTCGCCCCCCCCCCTAGATGCCTAAGAGAGGAGGCGCAATGTCTGCTCCATACAGTGACTTAATAGGGAGGGGGGGGCGCGAAGTCTGCCCCATGCATTGACTTAACAGGCAGGGAGGCGCAGCGACGTACCTTCGCCCCACTCTGACATAAATTGTTATTTGCCTTAAGTGCCCTTTTAAGTCGTACTCATCCTTCAAGTTCACTCTTTTAAGTGCACGCTAAAGGTGCCCAGTTGGCGGAGTCTACCCCCTACGGCATGGTTCATAATCATACTATGGTTCGCGCACGTAAAAGCTCGTGACAATGTTACAGAACTACAACATGCAAATCAAACAGCGAGACAGTTCCGGTAGAAGCCCGCTCATGCAGTCGTACCATATGTGACTATTAATCATGTCCGGCGTAAACCACTACTTATGGCCAGGACACAGGAGCTTTTTGGTGTAGTTTTTCTGGCTACAGATAGAGCGCTTTCAGCGGGACCTGATTAAGAGTGTATAGGCGTGCTCAGGGTTCCTTATTAGGGGGGGGGGGGGGGGGCAAAGTGTCACCCCCCCTCCCCCGGTTGGTCGAGTCCAAAGGACATGCTTCACAATGGATGAAAAGAACGTGAAAATGAGGCGATGATGTGCACCTAGCCTGCCTTTCCCTGACTTTCCCGAAGCAAAGATTGCAAGTAAACAGTACTTAGAAATGCAACTTCAGGGTCTTTGGGCCGCAATTACCATGAAACACCTGCCTGGTCATGAGTGACTAAACGTATGGGGTACACAAAGGACGTCTTCTTGGGCGAGTTTGTGCTTACATTGCTTAGGTACACTTGACTGTGGCGCAAAATACATTTTGTCAAAAAAGGGCGGCAGGGGGGGGGGGGGGGGGGGGCTGAAGCCCCTCCAAAATTTTGAAGCCCCTCCAAAATGTGTGGAGTATATTTTGCAACCTACTCCAAAAGTGGTCGGGGGGCCGGGGGGTGGCTCTGCCTTTCTCGTTCACACGGCTATGAATCCTGTTTTCATGTAAGCGCGCGATCGGGTTAACCGTACGAAAACAGAAAACTCCTAAAGGACGTCGGCCGGGTAGCGTCATAAAAATGCATGATTCGGAAACCGCTTTATGCGAAACCGTATCAGCGACATTCCACGCTGTAAACAACAATCCTGCGGATATGGCAGCGCACGAATGTTGAACTTCCTACGCAAACCTCGGCAACCGCTTAATTTCAGCCAAGTTCACAAATCACAAAGTTTCGAAGCCAGTGCAGGAATGCTGCATATACGCGGTCAAGCCGGCCGACGACCTGGCAGTTAAATTCAACGAGCGCCGACGAAGAGGGCGAGCGACATCTGTTCAGCTTGCAGCCTCTGACGCATTCAATTCGCGAAAAACAAACTGCTGTCGTTAACACAAGCTTTGCGGGCAAAGGGGAACCTTATAAAAATAATATTAATAATTCCAGGGAGGGGAATGACCCGCCACGGAGCATGGTCTTGTGGTTATGGCGTTCCACTGCTGACCCGAAGGTCACGAGATCGAATCCAGGCCGTGGCGGTCGCATTTCGATGGAACCTAAGGCCCGTATTTGCAAACAAACCTTATCTAACGTTTTTCCTTCACTTTCTGCACACTCTATATACGTGCGTTGTAAAGGCACAAAAAAAAAAACCCACCAAGCTAACATAACTAATTCCCTTGAATCGGTCCAGAACCGTGCTTCCAGGTTTATTCTTTCCAAGTATTCCTACAGGACAAGTGTATCCGCCCTAAAATCCCATCTATGCCTCCCCTCACTTTCTTCTCGCCGCAAGACTGCTCGTCTAATATTATTTTTTAGGTTTTTTTTCATTCGCTGCCTCCAGGAAACCAAATCATCATTCCTGCACATCGTTTCTCTCGCCACTCGCACCGAAATACTGTGTATCTGCCACGTGCACGTACGACCACCAATCGACGTTCATTTTTCCTACATACTGCCGGAGAATGGAATGCCCTTCCTCCAGATATCGCCCTCATCACTGACATTGCTCAATTCAAAGCTGCCATTGAAGACCATCTTTCAAGTCATGAAAACTAACCTGACCCGCCAGTTTTCTTGTTCGCCCACCCCTCATGTAATGTCCCATGTGGGACCTTTGAGGTATTATGAAAAAAAAAAAGAACAGGGTAAAGGATAACTACGAGATTTATCTCTGAATACTGACCTATTTTTTGTTTAGCAAACGCAAGACTAAAGGCACAAAACGGGATAAGGAAAAAGCGGCGTAAGGATAAGGTTGGTTTATGAATACGGGCCTAAGTGGTGGAGGCCCGCGTGCTTGGATTTAGGAGTGAGATAAAGAACCCCAGGCGGTCGAAATTTCCGGAGTCTCCCATTGCAGCGTCCCTCGTAATCATATATCGTGGTTGTGGCACGTAAAACCGCAACACTTATTATTATTCAGGAAACAAAAAAATAATAATAAACGCCGATACACGCGCAGGAAAAACTTGCTCCAAGATCACGAGAAACTCGTTCCAGAGTCCTGATACATTATAACGAGATTTGACTACAAAACTATCCTTATTAAGTACGTCGAAATTGCCGAAGAGAGCGACGTTCGCTTCTTGCGCACTGCTTGTTCTCACGTAACATAACGGAATGAGATTATGGTGTAATTGTTATAATATAAAAATTATGATATCTGCGACATCACACAGTATACGGGCCTCCAGCATTTCACCTCCATCGAAATGCGACGTCTGCGGCCGGGGTCGAACCCGCGACCTTTGGGTTAGCAGCCTCTCGACGTCGCAGAACATTCACGCGGCGCACACGAAACCACGACTGACACCCAACGAGGGCCGTTGCTCCTCGCCCCCTCTCTCTGTTGTCGGGCTGCTCTCAAGGTGGTTTATATAAGCTGCTTACGCCAGGATATGCTTCTCTTTTTCCTGAGGGGGGACAAGCTCAAAGCACCCACATCGTTTCACTCTTCACAGCGCGCGGGTCCCCCGATTTGAAAACTGCGCGTTCAGCGTCACCGAAGCTTGAGCGCACGTAGTCTCAAGGCCTGACCACACTTACGCGTTGCAGCGTGTCAGCGGCGCGACGCCGCGTCGAAAAGCCACGCGCTGACACGCTGCAACGCGTACGTGTGGTCAAGGCCTTCAGGCGCTCCCTCGCTGTGAAGGGCTAGTTTCTTACGAATTTAGTTGGGCATTTTATAGTGACGCTAAGATTGGTCACAATTAACGGCGCTAGCATTCATTGTACGATACGTCATTTACGATTCAAGTTCGGCGTTACCAGACCGTAAAAAAGTCACAAACAATTACCGTAAAAAAGTCACAAACAAAAATTTTGCTGTCAGGGACAACTAAGGCAAGGAAATCATATGGGATATTGTATGTAGCTTGAAAATGTGGTGTATAGTATTTTTTTTTATATTGATGGGAATCAATTAGTGTAGAAGAAAAAAAGAACGACAACTTTGCCATCGTGATCAATAATTCGGCAGGCACCTGATATGCTGCATCTAAAGCGCAACAAAACGCAACGACACGTCTAACACGTTTGCCATAGCGTTGCAAACGTCGTAACCAGTAGCGTAGCCAGAAATTTTTTTTCGGGGGGGGAGGTTCAACCATACTTTATGTATGTTCGTGCGTGCGTTTGTATGTGTGCGTGCATATTGAAAGCAAAACTGAAAAATTTCGGGGGGAGTTTGAACCCCCCCAAGCCCCCCCTTGGCTACGCCACTGGTCGTAACACTGGCAACCGGCGCTCGCCTTTGTCTGCGATTTGTCCCTTCATCTTTTGCTGCGCTGTACGCAAGTTTAATATGAAATACCAACTATAGCCCGTACCGACATCTCGCTTCAGTAACATTATTCGCTTCAGCCGTAAATTAACAAAAAAAAATAAATACATTTCCGAAATATAGAAATATAGACGCTCTAAACGCATGCGATTTAAGGAACTTCCGATATACTGCGTCTACAGAGATGCGGTTTGGCTAATTATCGTTGCAAGGTCGACAGCTGGGCTAGTTGGTATGGTTCCATATTATTTAAAGCAGCGCAACCGACAGGACAAGATGAGGACAACAAGTGGACACTACGAACGATTTTTTTTTTAATTTCTAAAATTTATTAGTTTTTCAGCTACAGCTGTTTTCTGTCTAGTCCAGGCAAACATACTACAACACATTCACACATTCTCACAGATCCAGCTATCACACGTAAGTACGACTTAAAGTTCTGGCCCAGTTCACTTGAAGCAAAGTTCAGCACCATTCTTTCTTTTATCTAGCTTGCAGACTTTAACGTCATTATCCGGGACACGAAAGAACAAACACACAGCTTTTTAATCCTAGCTCTCAGCCTTGTCTGCCTTATCCTTTGCTTCAGCAGCTTCCTTCGCAGACTTCTCCTCCTCCCCAATGTCCTCATCTTGTCCTGTCGGTTGCGCTGCTTTAAATAATATGGCTAATTATCTATTTTCCGCAAATCTATGTAAAAAAATCACGCCATATACACGAAGTGAATGATGATGAGTGGGCGAGGCTCGATCGTTTTCATCCACGGCACAGAGAGAATGTGTGGTCTGGAACGCGCTTATACTTCATGGTCATCATCGTCATCGTTATCACGTGTAGTGGGTACATTCCACTATACTGCGTCATCGTCATCGTTATCACGTGTAGTGGGTACATTCCACTATACTGGAACGCGCTTATACTTCATCGTTATCACGTGTAGTGGGTACATTCCACTATACTGGAACGCGCTTACACTTCATCGTTATCACGTGTAGTGGATACATCCCACTATATTGCGTCATCGTCATCTTTATCACGTGGAGTGGGTACATTCCACTATACGTGGCTACCTACCTACCTACTACTACTACTACTACAGAGGAGGGACAGACCCACACCCTAAGGAGCTTCGCCCCTAAAAACGTTATGGCTCATAAACAGAAAGTTCGGCTGCCTACAGTCATTAGCATTTAACTTTCTGTACCTAATGAAGCAAAATTTCATTGTACATTCATTTGAATGTGGGTATCAGAGGCGTAACCAGAATTTTTTTTTTTGGCCGAGGTGTGTGTGTGTGTGGGGGGGGGGGGGGGGGGTTGCGACGACGACGTTCCCCCCCTTTTGGGGCGTCGCTTTGTTCTGCAACAATAATCGCCATCTATCTCAAGTGCATTTTTCTGCGTCGCGCGTGGCACGCTTCCAGGTTACGAACGGCGTGCTCGCTATCAGCGCGACACCGAAAGTTTTGATTAGAAAGTGACGAGCGCCGAGTTTTCAAGAAAGGAAACGCAAGCGGGCGAGCAGCATAGGCGAGATGACAATCATATCTGGCACTACAGACGGAATTACACTTGTCTAGAGCAGCAGAGTGCGTGGCTGTGGAAGCTGTCGTTGCCCGCCGCTGCGATTTCAACGTTAGCTACAAGCTTCCGTCCCTGCTTGAATTATAGCACAAGGACCTAGCACGTGGTGTGAATATGTTAGGTGTCATAACGGCGTCAGTCTTTGCACATTTCTGCAGAAAACGGCAGCAGAAGCGGCCTCCTGGCCGCTCTAGACAATTATGATTCCGTCTGTACAAAGAACAATGTCTGGGGTTTTACGTGCCAAAACCTCGATACAACTACGAGGAACGCCGTAATGACAAGTGCTCCGGAAATTTTGACCAACTGGTATTTTTTAAAGCGCACTGGCCAGGGGCGTAGCCAGAAAATTTTTTTCGGGGGGGGGGGGCACCTCCTTGATTTCGGGGAGGGCACCTCCTTGAAATGGCCTTTTTTCGCTATGTATGCCATGGCGAAAAAAAATTTCGGGGGGAGGGGGCACGTGCCCGGTGTGCCACCCCCTGGCTACGCCACTGGCACTGGCATCAGGCAATACGCGGGCCTCCAGCATTTCGCCTCGAGTTTTTACACATTGTCAGCAAACATCACCATTGGAAAAAATCTTCCCCATATTTTCATACACGGGTCATTTCTGAACGAGATTGGAGGCTAGAATTCCATCCAACCAGGGGCGTAGCCAGAAATTTTTTTCGCGGGGGAGCACCACCTTGATTTCGGGGGGTGCACCTCCTTGCAATGGTCATTTTTCCTTATGTATGCATACATGGCGAAAAAAAATTTCGGGGGGGGGGGGGGCACGTGCCCGGTGTGCCACCCCCTGGCTACGCCACTGCATCCAACAACACCTCGATACCAATCTACAAAATGAGTAAAATCTGGACGCCGATTCTGAAATACTGTTTTTGTTTCACGGTTTACGCTTCAACACATCGTGACCACATCGCGTGCCTCAGGAAAACAATGCTTTAGACCAATAACGCCTGCGTAGCTAACGCGCATGCTTACTATGAAAGTAAAAAAAGAAAAAAAATAATGTGCGACGAACATAGCCATGTGCGGGCCGCAAACGAGAGGATGGCGGGCCTCATGCGGCCCGCGTGTTTGAGATCCCTGCTTCACCCCATCAGGCAGTGGCGTAGCCAAAAGGGGGGGGGGGGGGGGGGGGTTCAAACTTTCCCAAAATTTTTCAGTTTTGCTTGCGTATATATACAAGGACACATACAAAAGCACGCACGAACACGCATAAAGTATGGTTGAACCCCCCCCCCCCCCCCCCAAAAAAAAAAATTCTGGCTACGTTCCTGCCATCAAGTTCAAATGGGGGCCGAGCGAAGCGTGGCGTGCCAGACCTCCCTACTTTCTTACCATAGCATTGCACAGTGCTCCCTCCTCACTGTTTCCTTCCTCCATGCCGAGAATCAGGACCTTCACGCACGTGCTCGGCAGCGCAACACTTCACTTGCTACAGGCAACAACGACGGTCCCTCGTTCATATCCGGGCGACATCGAAATGTGGTTTTGAATGAAGAAACAGCGCTTGAACAGGACGGAGACGAGAAGACACAAACACGGCGCTGTGTGTCGCCTCCGTATACCGTATCTCTGTAACTAGCTAAAACACTAATAGGGAGTTTTAGCAGAGTGCGGAAACGCCGTGCCGTCGTGCTCGACACGCAGTTTTTTTTTTTTTTTTTTAATTGTTAAGCAAGAGAGGTGCTCACTGCTTGCTGTAGCTCGATTATAGGATCAATGTTGCTAATAGAGGTCTCGTGGACTAAAAGAGCAATTCGTGCCGACGAAGACGGTACGGCATTTTCGTACTTACCACACGGTATGTATTACCGTATAAGTCGGTGAGTGCAGTACCATGAAACACTGCTTTCTAGGTTAGGTTAGCTTAGGTCAGGCTAGGTTAGGTTAGGTTACGCTAACTTAGGTTTGGTTGTGCTAGGTGCTTGGCTAGGCTAGCTTACGTTACATTGAATGCGTTTGGCTGGGAACAACTTTGCTTACGACGTGCAACCAACTAACTTACGCAAGCACTGCTTCTAGGTTAGGTTAGCTTAGGTCAGGCTAGGTTAGGTTAGGTTACGCTAACTTAGGTTTGGTTGTGCTAGGTGCTTGGCTAGGCTAGCTTACGTTACATTGAATGCGTTTGGCTGGGAAAAACCCTGCTTACGACGTGCAACCAACTAACTTACGCACTGAGCATTATTCTTTCCATTACCTATTTTCGTCCCGCGAACACAGGCACACCGGCTCCCGGGTCCCTTGAGGCGGCTTCGCGTGCGGCGGCGGTAGGGGCTCGTAGTTCTCCATCGCCGGAGGGTCCGACTCGAAACTGGGCCAAGCGCCAACAACCACCGGTTGCTGCGACGAACGGCCGGAGGAGCGGTGGTCGAGGTGGAGGAGGGTGGACTTCTTCTCCCCGCCGTCTTCTTGCACAGGCAGCGGAGCTCGCGGAAGACCGGCAGCGGCGGCGGCGGCAGTGGAAAGCATATCTGATAACGTTCACAGGGTTCCCGTGTGGGGCAAGGCAAGGCAAGCGAGCGAGCAAAGACACAGCGAGCGAGCGACGCCCCAAGATCGAGTGTCGGGGGCCCGAAACAACGAAGACGTGCAGTTGGGACATAGTTTTTTTTTTTTTCTTTTTTTTTTTTTTTTAAAGAACGGCGAAAGCTGCTCGGGCTCGGAACACGCGTGAACTGGTTTGGTTTGGGCTAGAAACAAAGGCGTCACTTTTTGCCTGTCGTTTTTCGTTTCTCGTATTTTTTTTATTTTTTTATTTTTCTCGCGCGTGGCATTCGAGTTGCAGTTGTGTCGGCTGCGAACGACGCATCAGGTATCGATGTACACCGGATGCGGTACGGATGTCTTTCCTTCTTTTTTTTTTCTTTTTTTTTTTTTGGGGTGGGGGGGTGGAGTGGTACGTAGGAAATGCTGGAAAGAGTCACGGTGTCAGTGACGGCATTCAACCGTTCATTACGACAGCGCGAACAGGATAGTCGAGACAATGCGAAACGCGCACGTACGCAGGAAACAGAACTGCAGTTAGAAAAAAAAAATACACCCAGCGATTACGATACTTCCTAATGCGAATTCTGAGCGCAGCCTCATGTCGGGGCAAGGCCCACTGTGTTTGAAGTTTTGCCTATCCACAGTCTTAGCAACGTAACGTTCGTTACACATTGCCACATAAACTGTCAGCACTCCAGTGCTACGCACGTACACCACTCTGTGCGTTCGTTGCAGACGTCGCGAACCAAGTGAAACACATCGTACTGGTATAGCGCAGCTCAGTTTGAGCATGAGGAAAAGAGTGAACAGCTTAGAAGGAAACACAGACAACAGGATGAGCGCTAAACTTCCAACTTTTGTTTATTGCATGACCCTACAGCACATTATATGGCTCACCTCACCCATGTGACACCGCAAACCTGACCAAAAAACTAAGCATGTGGCGCAGCACACGTGACCAGAAAACTCAGTTTTCGCAGACATCCCGTTACCAAAGTGAAACACCGGCAGCGCCGTTACGACAAGCGAAGTCAGCCGCAGTGCACGTGCCAGCCCTGCATGCGTGATAGCGACAGACTACACGTTCGCTCTCTTTCGTCCTCGTTCGCTCTATCGGTTACGCCGACGGCGACGCCGTTCAACGCAGGAACGGGCGCCTAAAGACTTCACCACTCGTACGCGTTGCAGCGCGTCAGCGCGTGGCGCTTAAAGGCCTGACCACATGTACGCGTTGCAGCGTGTCAGCGCGTGGCTTCTTGACGCGGCGCCGCACCCTCTCCCTATGAATAGAGAGGGCGCGCAGATTCGCGTAGCCACGCGCTCTCTCTCTCATTAGGGAGCGGCGCGGTGCCACGTGAAAAAGCCACGCGGTGACGCGCTGCAACGCGTACATGTGGTCAGGCCTTAAGGCCTGGCACCACGTACGCGTTGCAGCGTGTCAGCGCGTGGCGCCCTATCCCTATTCAGAGAGGGCGCGCGGCTACGCAAAGCTGCGCGTCCTCTCTCTCCACAGGGAAAGGGCGCGGCGCCGCGTCAAAAATGTCACGCGCTAAAGGCCTGACCACACGTGCCCGTTGCAGCGCGTCAAGCGTGGCTTTTTGACGCGGATTCGCGCCCTCTCCCTATGAAGAGAGGGGGCGTGCAGCCTCGCGTATTCACGCGCCCTCTCTTCCCGTTAAGGCCTGACCACACGTACCCGTTGCAGCGCGTCAGCGCGTGGCTTTTTGACGCGGCGCCGCGCCCTCTCCCTATAGAGAGAGAGGGCGCGTGGCTACGCGAAGCTGCGCGCCCTCTCTCTCTATAGGGAGAGGGCGCAGCGCCGCGTCAAAATGACACGCGCTGACGCGCTGCAACGGGTACGTGTGGTCAGGCCTTTAGACCTGCGCGCCGGTCCCAAAATCGCCGGAGGCGGCGCGCCGGTGTTTCCCCCTCCGGCGGCGGCGCTTCAACGGCGCGGGGTTCATCGGATCGGCGGCGGCGCGGCGCTCTGGGGAGGGGGGCGGGGGGGTAGATTTAAGAGTTGGTGGACATAAAAATTTTTCCCTTGAATTTTGGAAAAACAATCTGTTTCCTCAAAAGGGCGAAGCAGCGAATGCGATAGCAACATGTCTTAATGCTATAACGAACTAAGGCTAGCAGCTAACTCTTGTTCATCCGATCTCGCGAAGCTGCAAAATGCTGTTGTATGGGAATACGGCCGCTTCAGGGAAAAAAAGGGAAAAAAGCTGTTTTCGTGCAGTTTGTCGTATCAGTGGTCACAACCCTAAGCGGTGAGTTCATAGCGCGTTGAAGGGAATACGAGCCGTTTGCTGATGCCTGCCGAGATAGAGCGCGCGCCAGCACTCGCGACCGCGCCCTTAAGTGAAAGTTCACAGTTGTGGCTCGAGCCATGAAGCTGCCCTACCCAGCCGTCCCTTCATACTCCTTCAACCAGCAAAAGACGGACAGGGCTTCCTTTCTGGTTGAGGAGCAATCAACGGCAGGCCTCGCACGCGGGGTAATGTTGCAGCATGCGCCCTCCGTGCGACGGAGATGGGCAGCTTGTTTCGTCTATGCTTCAGCCATGTTCCTCGCTAGCACTCGCGAGCTTTTAATCACGGGTACAGCATACGATGCGCGTAAAAACTTATCGATTTGGACTTTATACGAAACCTGACATTGACGATGAAAACCTGTACAAAGTCTCCGTATAATTGTTATCGCCATAAAAAATATACACAAACCATGGAAGCGGGCTGGACTTTTTTCTGGAGAGCTCCATCGTCTTCGCTGTAAAGAATTCATCCGTTGGAAGAATAAAATAATCCGGCGCCTCTTCCATTGGGTTCGTTCTCGCCTTACTACAATTCTAACCGATGATATCTCCTCGACACTTATTTCTTTATTAAGCACGTGTAGAATGCGAGAGCTAAGCGTTGAGCTTGTCGGCTACACTCTGTTATTTCAGCTTGCGCAATCGGACGCTCACAAAATGGAGCGAAATCAGTTCATCGCGCATGATAATCATGCGAGGTCAGGAAGAACAGGCGGGCGAATACATGGCAAACCAGGGTAGCAGACAATTCACAACTGATACATCTCGTGCATGGTCCAGTCGAGAGTATGTGCTCTAATCATTTCAAGTGAATCACCGTTCTTGCGTCACGAAGACCCAAAAAAAGAAGAAAAAAAGAAAGAAAACGAGAAACGCCAAGAGAGAATAACGCACTCGATTTTATATCTTCAGAGGCTGTTTTGGTGACCTTAAAGGCCAACTCCGGCGAATTTTTTGACCGTGTCAGGATAATGGTGCTTTTATGTTCCTGAGACACTCTTGTCACGCGCCCGATAGCTGAAATGCTCAGCAAATTCGAAAATAATTTTTAATAAGCAAAAAGGCGCAATACCGAAACCGATACCCAACCGAGTGTACTCTCCAAGTATGACGTAGTAGTTTGTTACGAACCGGAAGTCGTGCAAGGCATGCTGGTCACGCCGGCGCGGAATATCACACGCTCCTCCTCAGAGAACAGAAAATCGCGCGCCAAACCAGCGAAGCGCCGGCCAAACACCGTCGCCTTGTGACCAGCACAATATACGCTGTAGCGGCCAAAGTTAGCGAACCCATCGGCTGCGTCACTTCCGTCGACCGGCAAACCAACACGTCACACACGCAATGTTGCCAATAATTGTGGGAAGCCGGGTGGGCGTTTGCAGACAATCTTTAAAATTGATTTGCAAACAATCAGCGCATGTCTCAAGCTTGAAATTTGGCATAAATGACGGAAATGTGCAAAGGAACGTACCAAGCGAATTTTATTGAGATCCATTGACCTCGAAAAACCTCCGGAGTTGGCCTTTAAACAGACAGGGCGTGCAAACACGGACAAAAGAGAGTAGCCACTACACCGAAAATGCCGCTAACTGAAAAATCGTACAGCGACCGAAAAGAAGGTGGACAAAAAAAAAATTAAAAAATAACGCAGCTTCGCACTAGCGGTGCCAAACCTGAAGGAAGTGCGGAGATGGGCAGCCTTCTTTGTTTCTCTTCGGTTTCCCCTTTCTTTCATCCTCTCTTTCTTTCTTTTTCTCTGTTTCCGTCTTTTCTGTCTTTTTTTTCTCTATTTTTACTGATCCCTTCCTCTCTTTTGATCTACTTATTTCTTTTTCTGTGTTTACGTTTTTTCATGTCTGTTTTCTCTATTTCTATTGATTCCTTCCTCTCTCTTTACCTATTTCTTTCTCTTTCTTGCTCTTTCTATTTTTCTTCCTATTTTTTTTTCTTTCTTCGCCTCTCTTTCTACTGTTTGCTTGCTTGCTCTTTTTTTTATATTTTTATGTATGGTTTTGCCTGTGTTACGAAGAAGAAGAGGATGACTTCTCCTTGGCGCGAGAGCGTGCTCAGTATGCTACAGATGGCTATGCTATACGTGGTTTTGCCTGCGTTACGCCAAGCTACGACAGCATACGATGACAGCATACGATGATAGTATACGACAGCCTGGGCCCCTAAAGTGTTCCGCACTTAAAATTCCTGTCTGCGCATTCCCAGGCAAGAGGCGATACCCATCAGTCAGCTGCGCGTGATGCTCTACGTGAGAGACAACTGGTCGCTCTCTTGAGTTCACGCTTGTGTGTGTGTTTTCACCTCGTGTCGTTTTAACATGAATACCTATCACCTAGCTCAGCTATCGGTTATTGTATGTTTTTCATATTCTCTATTTATTTATCGACTTACTCGAGTCAAAATGTAAGGAAAAAGGTGCATTAACTAATCGATATATATTACCTGTCTATTATATTTATCAATACACAATCTAGAGGTCCAGGACTCCACGAATGTGCTATCCAGAGAGTTGGGTCGTCGCCCATTAAGGCTGTAGGACGCCGCAGCGTTGAGGTCACGCTATACTATTGAGACTTCCGGAGGAGAGAAAAAAAACGACAACTTCCGGGGAGCTATTCTCGATGTGTATATCTAAAGACGTCCACAGTCCATTTCGGCAGGGTGCATTCACTTACTCGAAAAAGCGGTGAGCCAAAATGTTTGCTCTTGAACACGTCGATGCGCCGTACCCGCCAGCACATTCACGGCGTAAGAAGAAAGTGGACGAAATTTACGGAAACAGCAACTTGTCAAGTCTGAACTTGCGTATGAGTGTGTGCCAGATGTATGAGAACGATGCAGAGAATGCGTACCCAGCTTCACAGGTGCGTTAGACGGGCAGCCGCTTTAACCTTTTCGCGACCGTTGACGAGTATCATGAGATTTGATAACAGTTGGGCCGATGACGACTGTACTCGTCCTCGACAAAAAGTGGTTCCACGCGGAACCAAAGGCGCCTGTGTCCGCTGTAGCTGTGTTTTCCGATGCGACATGGTCCCACTAATCCACGTTTTTTCAATCGAGTTTATTCTTCCTCCTCCGCCTGTGTCTCATATTTCATTGCGTTACCGCCTCTGATACCGCGCATGCGGTAGTTGTACGCAATTAGAAAAATAAAGAAACGTTATTTCATTAAAGTAATGGTACCGTTTTATTCAGAAAAAACAAAAGCTCTACAAAGTGAGCGAAACATTTTTTTACGGCCGTTTAGGCCATCTTTTTGTCTTTTCTTTCGGTCGCCAAAGGGTTAAACCTGATTCGATGGCTTACACCCCTTTATCCCTCTCCCCCAGTGCAGGGTAGCAAACCGGACTTGCGTGTGGTTAACCTCCTTGACTTTTCTGGCATCTCTCTCTCCCCTCTCTACGCGATCAGAATTTGTGCACGACCTCCGAGATGTACGCCCAAACGTGGATGTCTGGGGGGCCACGTTGGCTGCGTCGAAGCACATTTCCGTTTTTCTAATTAGTGTCGAGAGTTGTGAAAGCTTCGTGACATCAAATTGACGTTGCGGAAGAAGAACCGGAAACGGGGCGAGATCCCCGCCGAACTCCAGCCAATAAGCTGCGGCCGAAATGGATAGTCCTCTAGGGGTACACATCGAGAACTCTCCAGCCCTAAAAAATGAAACACGAGCATGCTGGGAACTGTGACCAGAGCATGGAGCACGAGGGGGGAGTTGCGTCGGAGAAGGTTGGTTTGTGGACTTGAGGCGCGCACGCTCGTGAATTTTCGTTTTTTGCCCATCTGTTCACCGAGAAAAAGAAAAGCAAGAGCATGATGGGAATTGTGACACAAGCCCGAGGAGGTAGCGGCTTCAGAGGAGGTTGGCGTATATATGCTAGGCACGCTCACTCCTATTTTTTTTTTTGCCTCTAAGGCTGAAGCGCATTCCGTTCCTCTAATTTGAGTCGAGAGTTGTGAAAACTTGGTCTGAACTTGGTGGCGTCAAAATGACGTTGAAGACGAAGAACCGGAAAGAGAGGCCGTGCTGCTGGCCGTGCTCCCACCAATGAGCGGCGGCTGAAATGGAGAATCCGTTACATGGACACATTAAGAAGAGCTCCCCCGGTGATGTACTTTATGCCCAGATTCCCCGTTCGGGATCAACTAAAGGACTAACGGCGGCGCGCCGACATTATTGCGCGGCGGCGGCGGCGGCGTGGTCCCTCTCGGGATCTCGGCGGCGGCGCGAGCGGCGTGAGCAAAAACAGGCGGCGGCGGCGGCGGCGCGGCGCGGCGACGCACAGCTCTACTCCCCGTAGGGAGAGGGCGCGGTGCCGCGTCAAAAAGACACGCGCTGACGCGCTGTAACGGGCTCGTGTGGTCAGGCCTTTAGACGCGGCGCCACGCCCTCTCCCTACGGAGGGAGAAGGCGCGCGGCTATTCGAAGCTGCACGCCCTCTCTCTACATAGAGAGAGGGCGCGGCGCCGAGTCCACGCGCTGACGCGCTGTAACGCGTACATGTGGTCAGGCCCTGAGAGATGCGCTCTAAAACTTGGAGGGCGCTTGAGCTTCGCCTTCAAGCGTATGAAACGCGACAGCGTAATCGGGCCCCCGTGCGCAATGCCTTCAGGGGTGCCGCAGTCCCACCGTTATATAAATACTTATTTTAAAAAATGCCCCCACCTCCCCGAAGGGAATCGTGAGGAAATGCGAATGCATTTCTTGCGCCGAGAGATTTCGCCTTCACCGACTTCTGCCATCGCCTTGAGAGGCGCCCAGCCAGCGAACGGTCGAGAGTGAGGCGCGAGCGGACGGGAGAGTGGGGCGCAGGGAGTGAGAGAGAGCGAACGGCGAGAGAAGGAGCGGCGAAGCACTGCACCTACCCTCTCCTACACTCTCTCAGCACATGCTCCGGTTGCTGGGGCGAGGATAAGCGCGCGCGCCCGCAGCTGTTGCTATGGGAGAGGGAGTGAGCGCGCCGCCGCGGACAACGCCGGACAACGCCGCACAACGCCGGATGCCTGACATAGCTCGTGCAGCCGCATTCGCATTTAAAACTCGCACAGTACCTAGCCGGTGCTTAAGCATAAAAACTTGAGAAAACCTATTCAGTCATTTGTCGACATGGTTTAGGGGCATCGCACGAGGTACACACATCCGGCCGCCCCTCCGCCTTCCTGGACAATAGAATAAGAGTTATAGAAATGGGAGCATTTTCGCTAAGAAGTGAACGACCGAGGTTAGGCTGCGGTCATCAACAAACTAAACGCGAGCAGGGGATCACGAATGTCTCACGAGTGATAACCTATCGTGCGGATACCAAAAATGGTTTAGGCCTCACATTAAAAGAGACGCAACGGTGAAACAATGAAAGAATTTAGGCTGATAAGGTATTCTTTTACAACTCGACCGTCTTACGCGATGTTACTCCGCAAAAAATTACGTGATAGTGACGTCACAAATTCTCAAGATTTGTGACGTCATTATGACGTCACCACGTGATGATGATGATGATGATATGCATTACTCGTCCCCAACGCCGCTGAACGCCGACGGTGAATTTTCGCGTTTTATGAGGCATCTAAGTATTTCGCCCTTAATAATGCGGCATATAATATCTGTGCACACCCAATAACGTAAGTACATTCATTCAGAATAAGTCGCGTAATATTGTGAATTTAATTTACTTCTTTCAATTTCAACGTTTCTGTAATTTCTTCTCCCTCACCCCCGTTATCACAGCGTTAATGGTAGAGTTTTCAAATAGTGCATTAATGAAGAACAAATAAAGGAAGTATCAGGACCTAAAGAAAATCAATTTGTACTTCACACTGGGATGTTCTGCCGCGGTAGTCTAGCGGTTATGGTGCTTGACTTTTTCACCCGAAGGTCGCGGGATCGAATACCGGCCGCGGCGGCCGCATTTCGACGACGGAGGCAGGATGCAAGAAGCCCATGAGCTTAAATTTAGGTGCACGTCAGTGAAGTCTACTGATGCAAAACTATCAGAAAATTGACTATCGATATGACATCGATAGTTTCTTTTGAACTATCGATAGTGTAAAGAAACTATCGATAGCGGTACCATCGATAAACTATCCATAGTATTATCGATAGTGCAATAGATATTACCGTCCAGGGTTGCCGTTGGTGGCTACTTTGCGCCAAATTGGCTACTATAGGACTCTGTCTGGCTACGAAAATTTGAGGTTGGCGCCATGGCTACTTTTTGGCTACATTGAAGTTCTGTTTAGGCGCATTTAGTAGCCAATTTGCTTATTATTTGCAGGTAAAAGAACAAGAAAGCCGAAAGATAAGCCACTGTTTTCCACCTTTTTAGTCGCGTAAACCTAATGCGCGCGCATGGCTTCAGCAACAGGCCCATGCGCACCACAGCAGCACCCCGCAAAACAAATATCACCACCAAAACGAAGCTGGTCTGTTATTATGGTAAATCTAGTAATCAATATAGGTCTGCGGCTTCAAGAGAAAACTGCTTAAACGTTTAACGTTCCCACTGACTTGTTGGCGGGAATGCCCCAAATTATACCTGTCTCTGGAAAGAACTATCCTGCACAAATATATACAGACGCACTGAACGTCTTGAAAAGCATTGCATTTGATAACCTGTGACTTGCTATGAATATCTTTGTGCTCATCTATATAATGTAATATTAACAGGGAGAATGCGAACTTCCTTCTGACTACAGCCGAACTGCTAACATATATATATAAGAGCTACGAAATGCCGCCTTTCCGCTCCTTCTCTAGCAGCGTATCGAAATTTTCGCCGATTGACCTTATTTCATAGAATATACCAGCGAAGCGCGCTCCACGACCGACTTATTTTATCACTGCACTATGGGTGAACCCTTTAATTATCGCTCTGAGGTCATTCTATTTTGTAAAACCGAAGCTTACTAATCTGTTGGAAATCTGTTCATTGTTCTTTTTTTAGCCATTATATTCTGTTCACTTTTTTGTTTGTGTTTTATGCACTCTCCTCAGCAATGCTCTTGGCCTTGCGTTAAATAACTAAGTAAATAAATAAATAAATAAATAAATAAATAAATAAATAAATAAATAAATAAATCTTTTTCGCAACTCCCCTGTGGCTTGAAGAGCAAGATGGAGAGAAATCTTCTCTTATTTCTATGTTTCTGCATACCCAAATTCATATTTATTTTATAAAAATTTTAGTCATAATACCGAATTCTTGTATTTGGCTACAAATCTGGCGATAAAGTTACATGACATGGCTACTTTGGCTACTTTTAGCTTGAATTCTGGCTCCTTTTCTAGTCTACCCAACGGCTACCCTGTTACCGTCGGTAGTATTACAACCGACATTACTATCAACAGTGCTGTGAATAACTATGCTGTTGGTGGCCGGAGATACTGCAAAAAAAAAAAAAAAAACATTTGCGGTAGCCTACCATCAGCAATAATCAGTTTACTTAATTTATGAGCAATTTTCTGGCTTCTGTCGAAAGAAAAAGTATTCCAGCCGTGAAAATTCGGCAATATGTCCATCAGTAAATTCATATGCAAAAATAAGCACTCACACCTTACAATTGACAAACCTATTTCAATTGATATTGTGACTTTGAAATTACAAAATACAATACAAATTTGAAGCCGCACAGCAGCGTAAGATGCAACAATTTCGTTTCCCGTACACCTGAATAATTCAGTTTAATTGTCATGTGTCAGCCAAGAATTCTGGTGAAGGAGCGCAAGCATGTCAACTTTCTTGCCGTTCAGCTTGCTCCTCCTGCTCCACACACTCGGGGAATCAAATTAAGTTTATTCTGCAATGAGTTCGCGCGGTTGCTTTTATGCTAACGGTAGTACTACCAAACTTACTATCCATAGCGCTATGGATAGTTTCTTTTACCATCGATAGTTCGACAGTACAGAACTATCGATAGTATCGATAGTGCCATCGATAGTTATGCATCACTACAAAGGAGCCTTCCACATACGGCGTCCCTCATAATCATATCCAGATTTCCGGACGTAAACATCGAGTCGATGCACCAAGACGAGGCTATACTGGAGATCGCGAAATTCGGCCACGTTGGCGTGGCGTCCCACAGACCTACTGCACGAGCTTCGACAAACTTGTTCCGATGCGTGATATCAAGACGCGATAGAAGCAGCGGCTTTGACAGTGTCCACATGGCCGCCACTCGCCGGGCACAATGATATCGCGAAGTCGCAAAGAATCGTGTCTCGCCTACTTACGAAACTTATACTGCATAGTGTCGCGTACACAACATCTAAGGCCATGCCGTGTCTCGTTATCGAAGCGATATGGTTATCGCGAGAGGGCGCATGTCCGTCGCTGCGAATGCTGCAGCAAACGAGGAAATGAAACATCGGTCTCGGTTGCGTCAAACAATCTTCGTAGACACGGGGTCCATTGTTTGCGAAAGTATATTCTAACCCTTGAGATGAAGAATTCGAGCGCGTAGCATTGCGCTTTTATCGCTTTTCTTAAAGGGGTACTGACACAAAAACTTTGGCCTCGCGTTTTTTTTTTTTTTTTTTTTTTTTTTTTTTTTTTTTTTTTTTTTTTTTGCTGCAATGTGTTGCTGGGGGCCTGTTAGTCATAACACGGCACCTCGTTTGCTGCAGCGCGCGACAGATATTTAATGACAGGCTCCTCATTACCGACCAGTTTCAGTTTCGGTTTGAGAGAGCTCGAATAACGACAAGCCGCCGGGTGCAACTATCACCACCTAGCGTGCGCAGCTCTCGATCGCGTCAGCACACAGAACTGTGACGCACTTCCGCACGGTCCGCATCAAGAAGTCCTTTCGAATAGGAAATGGGACAGCAGTGTCGCCAAACACAAAACTTTCAACGCGTGCGCCGCGGCCACGGACTCGCGACCACCCGCCGAGAAGTATAGACTGCTGGAACAAACGCGGCAAAAGAAAAATGGCGGCTATGACGTCATCATAACTTGTTCCAGCGTGGTCACGTGAGGGAAGTAAGGGGGGTCACCGAGGGTCAACTCCGATGGTGTCAGTAGAGCGAGGGAGTCGATCGCTCACGCAAACTTCAAAATTAATTTAAAATACCTTCCAAGCTATATTCGCGGTTGATATTTTGCAGATGATATACACGTGTTCGCGGGAATCGAACCCGCAGGCTGTCTCGGCCGCGAAATTTTGTGTCAGTACCCCTTTAACTCTTTTCGCGCAAGCACACGGAGACAAAGAGAAACACACGGACGAGCGCTCGTGTGTGTGTTTTTCCTTGTCTCCGTGTGCGTGCGCGAAAAGCGTTAAGATGAACCTCGGTTTAACATCGCCTAGGCGCGCATTCGCCGAGGAGACAGCCGCCTCCAAGCCACGCCCACCGACGGAGACAGTTCACGCAGCCTCCGTGCCGAGTCTGCCCGGCGTGGCGCGAGCCGAGTACGAGCGACGAAAGGTCCGGGCTTCTACAGGAGTAGCCACAGCCATGTTTGCACGTGAGTTTCTGGCGCTGGAGTTTCGATATTTTTGCACGGTCTGTGAAAGGCTGTGGTTTGACTATACACCTTTTCACAAACGGCTCCTTAGGCGCCGCCATAGACCTTTCTGGGCAGCGCAAATTGGCGTGACACCCCAAAAAATGCACTGCCGAGGTTGTCCCGTCAGCCTTTGTACTCCCGCGCGCAGCACAGCGTGCCGGCATTTTTCTCTCCTGTGAAAAGGTATATAGTCTGTCTACGCCAAGGAAAAGCACGCCATCAGCCAAGAAGGCAAGTTAATAAGCCCCTAAGATCGACCATCCTCGCTGTTTATTAAAGGGGCCATGACATGGTCACCCAACAATTTGCGGTTTTTTGGCGAAAAACGAAGGTAGAGGGTCAAATGTGCTTGTACACGTGCGAAAAATGGACTTTAAAAGATTATTTCGGTCCAAAATAAGCCGGGGAAGTCGTTGGCTGTAAACTCCGCCCACCGCCGGCGACCGCCATTTTGCCATGGCGTGCGTGACGTCACTAACTGCGAGGAGCAGTGACGTCGTCTGCTACGTTCCACACGCGGTCAGTGTGTTCACTTGCGAGTGTTGCTCTGTTGCTGTTTCAACCGCTACAAGTCATTTAGTTCCAGAGGCAAGTTGAGAAAAGCAGAAATAGCTCGTTTGCACGCGCAGCTGAACATGGAACACGGAATGCAGACCCTGCAGACGCTCGCACATCAAGCTACTCGTTACGTCAGGGATAGCGAGCGTGCCAGTGTTGCCCGACTCTCAGGCCGCTCGCTCGTTTATAAAAATATTCAATTATAAATTAACGGCACGACCAAATGCGCTAAAATTTCGCCAGCTTGTCTGTGAACGTACAAGGATCAACCTACACAGCACAGATTATGGTCGAAAATTGGGTGTCATGGCCCCTTTAAGCATTACACGGCTAGTGTAAACCTCCTCATTTTTGTTTTTTACCATGATCTCGCTACCGTGTAACGAACCCGGCCATCATGAAGCAGCGAGACATACTACTATACACCAGACGTCAAAATTGTGCCTCCATCTTTATCTCCAAAGCTTACACAACGCTTATCGCGGCGTTCAGCTGACGTCCACTACAACCCCCCCCCCTTCCCACAGCCCGTTACCCCGGTCAGGCGATGGGCAACACGCGAATTCCGGCGTCGTCCGCAAGTCAGCAGCGCACGTGTCGAGCCAGATGCGCAAGAGTGAATGGCATTTTGCGCAAAAAAAGACCCACGAACACGAATAGGAAGAAACCACGAGACAAGCGCAGACCAGAGGTCGGCATACTCACTCATGAGTCGACTCACTTAGACTCAGATAGAGCCGTGAGTCTGAGTCCGAGTGAGTCCGGTTGAAAAAAATTTTGGTGAGTCTGAGTCCGAGTGAGCCCTAAGCTCAAAATATATTTCTTGAGTGAGTCTGAGTGAGCTCTACACTTTTTTGCCGATCTATGGTTCTACTTACACAACTTAGCTTTACTATCAGCCTTACGTAGGTTCACGCTTATACTCACGCCGACTCGCGCATACTTCAAAGCACCAGCGTTCATACGCCAGCTCAATATTTATTGATCAGAGGCGTGGGTTACGGAAAAAAAAAGGGGGGGGGGGGTGCCGTGACCCTCCCCCCCCGCCCCCGCACACTCTTTCTCGGGAATTTTTTTAATAAAAATATTAAATATTTCGTGAGTTATCTCTTAAAAAAAAAGTCCTTACTGGATTACAACCACTGATAAGGTACGAGATGAAAAGGCGCCAAGTACAGCACCGATTACGCGAGATATTGGTGTTAAAGAGCATTTACACCAAGTTCGAAGAAGCCAATTGTACACTAATGGACTCATGAGTCGGCTCACTCAGACTCACTCAGACTCATATGGAGCCGTGAGTCTGAGTCTGAGTGAATCCGGCTGGGAAAAATTTTCGTGAGTCTGAGTCCGAGTGAGTCCGACTGGGAAAAATTTTAGTGAATCTGAGTCCGAGTGAGTCCGGTTGAGGAAAAGTTTGGTTAATCTGAGTCCGAGTGAGTCCCAAGGGCAAAACATATTTCATGAGTGAGTCTGAGTGAGCTCCACATGTTTTGCCGACCTATGGCGCAGGCTACCAACTGAAAGTTTATTGTCAGAAAAACACATATATAAAGAAAAAGGCAAAGGCCATCGGTGAACTTGCATAAACTCGAGATGATTATCTAACCGCCAACGTGTAATCATAACCGCGTGTCATTTGCTTTTTTTCTCTATATGTGTGTTTTTCTGACAATAAAATTTCAGTTGTTAGTCTGCGCTTGTCTCGTGGTTTCTTCCATTCGTGTTCGTGGGTCTTTTTTTTTTTTTGCGCAAAATGCCATTCACAATGCAATACCAACTCGCCCAACGCTTTGTTCTTATACGCAAGAGCTCACTCAAAAAGCTTCCAGGTAAGCCCGGTATACTCAGCAGTGCGACACGCACAAGCTGGCGATCGCCCGATCATGAATCGTGTATATCGGGTATATATATTTATGAACTGATGAGGCCGACGGCCGCAATGTCCTTGAAATGGGCAGCGCAACTGCGCTGCCCGTTCAAGGACATTGCGCAGTCGAAAACGCACGAACCTAAGAGAAATCTGTTGATCGCGCACGATAGTCATGCGAGACAAGGCAGAACGGGCATGCGACTGCATTGGGAAAGCACGGTAGGCGACAATTCACAACAGATATCCCCCGTATATCGACCAATCCGAGAGCTTATTTCATCCTGACGTCACGTGAACGGATTGCTGACGTCACAAATTCTGCCGAAGAAACGGAAAACGCCAGGAAGGAATATCACGTCGGTAGTTCTTCATATTTTCAGAGATTGTACAGGGGCCCTTTTAAAGGGGTACTGACACGAAAATTATCAGTTTTTTTTTTTTTGCGTCAAATGAAAGACCAAGCCTTCAAGAGCCTAGAAAATGTATTGCTCAGCGTGAGTGCACCCTGAAAAAAGTAATTACACTGAATTTTTGAAGGCTAGTTTCGGTTCGTACACTGTACCCTGGCGTCACAACACGGTATGAGCTTTTCGTCACGAGCTCGCGCAAGATATTGTGATGTTTCCACGGCCGCTCCGTACCGTGGCTCCGTTGGTGACGCAGAAGCGGCCATTTTGAATGTTTTGGTGACGCACAAGCGGCCATTTTGAATGTTTTGGTGACGCACAAGCGGCCATTTTGAATGTTTTGGTGACGCACAAGCGGCCATTTTGAAGATGTTTTGGTGACGCACAAGCGGCCATTTTGAATGTTTTGGTGAGGCACAAGCAGCCATTTTGGAAGTTTTGGTACCCTAAGTCATCACAACTAGCCAGACTGCTGCGTGAAGTTCCCAGAATTAGTACTGTACACTGACGTCAAGCTAGTGTCGATGTCAGTAGGTGTGCCACGGGAAAATTGACTTTAATATCAAAATAAAATATCTTACCCGCACTTGCTGAGCGGGTAAGATACACAGTAGATTTGTATGGCAGTGTAGACACACCTCCAGAAAAAAGGTGTCAGTACCCCTTTAAGTCCAGTCCGACATGCGGAACAACGCTGTGTGAAGGAAAGCCTCGGCCAGAGTCCTAGGACCATTTCACCCGACATTGGACGATTGTCAGGTATCTAAGGCGACATTGAGCGATTGTGAGGGATCTAAGGCATTTGATGCGTTTTGGCGAAAGAGAGAATTTTCAGAGCGCTAAAGAGAGAAAAAAGCCGGCAGATCCCACGCACTGTGGGAATCGATGTAATGCGAAGTAGCCAGGAAGGAGCAAAGCATGCTTTACATAATTTGCATGTCATGTTTTACATGTTACGACTTGTCTTTTGTGTTCGTCATACAGTCACGTCACGATATACCAATTTTGGTGTATGTGAAGCTAGCGAACTGGACGCAAGCGCACCATGAGCGTGGCATGTAAATGGCATTGTAGATGACATGCATGCCAAGATTTTCATGTTACCACCTGCCACTTATGTTCGTTATATAGTCCTGTCACTCAATACCAAATTTGCTGTATATCAAGCTAACGAAACGACCGCGAGCACGCCATGAGCGTGGCATACAAGTCATGTCACGCATGACAAGTCATGATTTCCATATTACCACTTGTCATTTATGTTCGTCATACAGTCATGTCACTCAATACCAAATTTGGTGTATATCAAGCTAACGAAACGGCCGCAAGCGCGCCATGAGCGTGGAATACAAGTCATGTCGCTCATGAAGTCATGATTTCCATATTACCACTTGTCATTTATGTTCGCCATACAGTCATGTCACTAAATACCAAATTTGGTGTATCTCAAGCTAACGAAACGGCCGCGAGCGCGCCATGAGCGTGGCATACAAGTCATGTCGCTCATGACATGTCATGATTTCCATATTACGGCTTGTCATTTATGTTCGTCATACAGTCACGTCGCGATATACCAAATTTGGTACATATCAAGCTAGCGAAACGGCCGCGAGCACGCCATGAGCGTGGCCTGCAAGTCATGTCGCACATGACAAGTCATGATTTCCATATTACCACTTGTCATTTATGTTCGTCATAGAGTCATGTCACTCAATACCAAATTTGGTGTATATCAAGCTAACGAAACGGCCGCGAGCGCGCTATGAGCGTGGAATGCAATTCATGTCGCTCATGAAGTCATAATTTTCATATTACCACTTGTCATTTATGTTCGTCATATAGCCATGTCACTCAATCCCAAATTTGGTGTATGTCAAGCTAACGAAACGGCCGCGAGCGCGCCATGAGCGTGGCAGTAAACCATACTTTTCATGACAAGTTAGTCATGATTTTCATGATATGACCAGCCATTTATGTTTTTCATACAGGCATGTTATGCCATACCAAATTTGGTATAAATCCCATGAACGATACGGCCAGGAGAGCACAAAGTCGTAGGCGGCTAGATAGCTAGATAGATAGATACGCTCAAAGTCGCCGAAGTTCGCTAAGAAATGCTTCGCATTTAAAAAAAAACGGTCCACCAACGAGCAGGGCCTGCACGGTTAATTGCGCAGAAAAGCACAAGAAACGCGGAAGCAGTTTTTGTCGGTTTTCTGTTTACGAAGGATGTGGCAAGAAACTGGCCTCAGCTATAAAATGAAAGAAAACGTCTCCGACGCCTCGGTTAAGTGGCAAAAACTGAGCAGGTTGGCGCGGCTTGTTTTATCTACCAAATGTCAAAAGTCTGTATTTACAATGTACCGCCACCCCATTTCTGGGCATAAACCTCGCGTGGAGCCTAGCAACCACGTTTGCGTTACTGCGCGTTCACGTTAGCGGTTGCGCTCAGTCATATGCAGAGGATCCATCATGGCTGTCGCTGTTTATTAAACCGCCGAAGCCTTACACGCGTCAGAAGGATAATGTTGAACTTGCGCGAACTAAATATGTGGCTCAGTTCATCCACGCAGCCACGAACGAAAGGACGACTTCGGCGACGCTCTTCCAAAGTGTATGCGACAGCGATGACACACCAAACCAGGGTTGCCGTTGGGTGGACATGAAAAGGCGCCAGAACACACGCCAAAAGTAGCCATGTCATTTGATATTATCGCCGAATTTCTAGCCAAATAGAACAGAAGCGGTATTATCAACAGTCTTTATATTAATGATGAATGGAATAAAACCATTTTGAATAAGTAAAACCACAAGTTTAATAAAGAGCCATAGCGCCAACTGGAAATTTTCGTCGCCAACGGGGTCCAAAAGTAGCCAATTTGGCGCAAAGTAGCTACCAGCGGCAACCCTGCACCAGACACAAGTGCCTTGGACACAGCTGTCGATCTGCTTTAAAGGGGCCCTGCAATACTTTTCCAAGTAACCATGAGTGGCTAAGATTTTATTGCCTCACGAATCAACCGCCGGAAAAATATTTACAATCCGCTAAGTACGAGCAGAGGTACAGGTTTGTCGCGCGCTGTAATTGCTTTCTCTCTTCTCTCGTCCCGACGAGCGTGCTGGAAGGCTAAGCAGGGAGGGTTGGCACAGGGGAAAATAAGTTACGTCACGCACGCGTCATGACTTTGAGCACTTTTCGAACGCGCGGCTTACTTTTAGCAGAGTCAATCAATGCTTCTTATGGTCACGAAACTGAGCCATCGCGCTATGGGCGAGCTTCGTATACGCTGCTCTAAAATGCCGCAACGCGGCGCATTGAATGATCTGCTTTTAGTGTGATCGCTAGCGGGCATGTGGCGGCACCCCTCGGCGGCCACAGTAACTATACAGATCACGATGCTCAAATCAGCCAATGGCCGTGAAATATTGGGTATATGCATAGGCGTGCGCACGAGGGAGGCAGAGGGGGGCGGCCGCCCCCCTTGTCACCTAAGGGGGGGGGGGCGCAGTCTGCCCCATACATTGACTTAATGGGGAGGGGGGGCGCTGCGACGAACCTTCCCCCCCCCCTGACGGGGAACCCTGCGCACGCCTATGGGTATATGGTCCGGTTATTTGGGTTTATGGCACGGTTTGTAGAAAGATGAGGGAAAACGATTTCTTGCTGACTTGGAGAAGTAATTGTAAGTTGGAGGCCGCGTGCTGCACCATGTTTGACTTGAGTGTTCTCAGGATCCTAGACTGCCGATCGCAGTGGCGTAGCCAAGGGGGGGAGGGTTCAAAACCGCCCGAAATTTTTCAATTTTGCTTGCGTATATATACACGCATACAAACGCACGCACGAACATGCATAAAGTATGGTTGAACCTTCCCCCCTCCCCCCGAAAAAAATTTCTGGCTACGCCCCTGGCCGATCGGCAATGTTTTCTGACGATGTTAAGTGTTGCATGACCCCTTTAAGAGACTGTGATGCCTGTCCAGCTTCACAGACAAATTGCACGCGTGAAATGAGCCGGGTCTGTTTTAGGGCTACCAACAAGGGTAGCATATGTTTAGGTTTTCAAGTTTATTTCGCATTTTCCCTTTTTACAGCAAAAAGCTAAGAAGATGCAACGGCAAGGAACAAAAAGCTGCACAGCAGTAGCTTGACGGGGTTCCTGCCCGTCAAGCTACTACATGTACAGCGCTACTACCCACAAGGGTAGGGGCCGTCGGCGCTATCTCTGTCGCGTGCGCTATCTCGACAGTGATAGCGCACGCTCCAGCGTTCTTTTGATCAAAGTGCGTAGTGGCCGCCCGAGCGACGCAGCCACTCCCCCCCCTAAGGCAACCGTTCACGCTCCTTCGCCCGACAGTGTCGGCCGGCGCGTTACATCCCCGCTTCAGCCGCGCCCGTCCGCAGGCCCTTCGTAAGCTTTCGCTCGCAGAGAATACCCGATGCGCGGGGCGATGTTATCGATTTGGACTGTACACGGAACATCACGGCGACGGCAAAATGGAGCCTCAGTACCCATATAACGGGCATCACAATAAGAGACGGATAAAAGCTGCATCTTTAGGTTGCCTCACAACACAGGCACACAAGGCGGTCGACGAAGGCCAAAAAATCGAAACGGGACAAGGGCCAACAAGAGGCATTTCTCCTTGCGCAGGCAGGCCTTGTAAAGATCAGCTTCCTCTCGTCTAAAAGTGGTATATATCGAGAGTAGAGTAATAGACGTTAGTGAAAAGAACCGAGACGGGCAGAAGCTGTATATTTGAACTTCTATAAATGCGAGCACAGGTGGCACTCGACTAGAACCGAGACCAGACCGAGACAAGTATCAAGCCGTGGGCAAGAAGTGGTACTTCTCCTTGCGCAAGACCAACAAAAGATGTTGACTGAAAATAGCTTATGAGAAAAATAGCTTATGAGAAATAATCGCGCGTAACAGTCATGGTGATCAACGAGGATTGAGAAATCAAAACCGGCCAGGAGGTGGGCCGGAAGCGGTGTTTGCCTTAGAAGGCAGGCCTTGTAGAGACCGCCTCCGCCTTGTCTAAAAGTGGTACATTGAGAGCCGAGTAAAAGACATTTGTGAAAAGAACAGAGACGGGCAGAAGCTATAATTTGGGCATATATGTCTATAACGCGGGTACAGATCGACGAGGACCCGACGACAAGGATCATCAAGCCGCCGGCCGGAAGTGGTCCTTCTCCTTGCGCAGGAAGGCCATGGTGGAGACCGGGTCGTCGAGCTTGGCGTGCTTGTGGACCGAGGGCTCGCCGACGCGCATGAAGGGGTTGAAGCTGCGCTCCTCGGCGATGGTCGAGGGTACGGTGGGCTCCTTCTTGGCTCGCTTCTCGCGGGCCCACTTCAGCTTGGACTTGATCGACTCGTTGTCCGGTTCGACGGTCGACGCGTACAGCAGGTTGTTGACCGTGTACTCGTGGCCGCAGTAGACGCGCGTGTCGTCCGGCAGCTTGGAGAGCCGCTCGACCAGCGCCTTGTACATCTGGTCCGCCGTGCCCTCGAAGAACTTGCCGCAGCCGGCGATGAACAGCGTGTCGCCTGTGGGGAAGGATGTCCACCCGTCAAAAAAACAATCCGAATACACGGCAGTATTGTCCATCGAAGCTGTGCAGACTATATTACGGATGTGTTTCGGTGCCGCCGCATTGGGCTGTTAATGTTAACTCTGCCGTTTCGTATATCACTAAACAGTGCTACGGTACACGCATCTAGTAAATATACGAGGAACCTTCTACGATACACACCACAGAGCCGAGAGAGGACTTGGAGACACTTGCAGTTGCCGCGATTCAGGGATGCTCCAACATCCATCCATCCACGGTCAACACAGTGCAGCTAGAAACCACCGGCGCCTCATCCCTTGACGTCAAGTCAAAGCATTGGCTTCGCTCACATGTGCTGACAGATCAAGGAGTTTTTTCAAACACGGCAGCGTTTTATACCGAGATCCACCAAGACTTCGTGGCGTATTTCCGTCACGGATATGACGTTTCGTAAAATGCCCACTAATGGATGACATAGAAAACCTAGAAGAAAAAGTTCCGTCACCGGGAATCGAATCTACGACCTCTGATCAGCGTGCCTTGGTCACGCTCACATTAAAGCGTTCAATACAAGCCATAACAAAGCTAGCCATACTCAGAACCGGGTTGAAATGAATGAACAAAGGCTGAAATAATATATTTAACAGAAATAACCAGGTAATCACAATAATTAACTTAAAATCGCTAATAACGTTCCGGAAACATGCGGCTGACTCCGGTGTGGTGCAAGAGAGGAGGCCACCGCCTCACAGAGCGCAAGATTTCATCTATCACCGGCTCTTCTACGGCGTTACATCTGAAGGGGGGGAAACAACCTAATGGAACTCACTGGAGACCACACGTATCTCAACTGCCGTAACAAGCAGGAAGTTCATAAAGCGCATCAAAAAGTAGCGCGCACATGTCGCCCACCAAGTTTGCGAATCTCCCTAACAAGATTCTATTCGTGCCAAGGAAACCACACATGCCTACCTCACACATTGGCGTCATCGACGGTTCGGCAAACGGGGCAGTGGGATCTCTAAGAACGGGAATCGATGGGTGCCCGTGCTACGCATTTCCTCAGCTTTCAGAGTACTGGAGCTGCACTTCTTTTGTTCTTTTTTTTTTTGGGGGGGGGGGGGGGGGGATTGCACCTGGAGGAGCGAAGCTATCGCTCTAAAGGCCTGACCACACGTACGCGTTGCAGTGAGTCAGAGCGTTGCTTTATGACGTGGCGCCGCACCCTCTCCCTATGGAGAGAGAGGGTGCGTAGGTTCTCGTAGCCGCGCGCCCTCTCTTACTATAGGGAGAGGGCGCGGCGCCGCGTCGGAAAGCCACGCGCTGACACGCTGCAACGCGTACGTGTGGTCAGGCCTTAAAGGAAACTGCGATGGACGACACTAGGATGGAGGCACAGGAAAGAGGGAGAGAAGGAAAAGATAGCAACATGCAATGGAATATCCCTCCCTGTATTTTGCTGCGAAAAATGAGCGGGTGCGGAAAACACGGTCAGACAGAGCCACAAAGAGAAAGATGAACACGCTTTTGGTGTGTACGCATATACACAGCATACGTATGCATTCTATCACACATACACCTGCCTCTCTTCTTCACTGAACTAGCTCGAACGTCTTTCTGATGTAGTTAGCAAAGGAAGGAAATACTGAGGGCTCGTCTCGTTGTCCGACACAACCTTAATGAAAACTAGCAGATAATGAGGCAGAGGAAGGTATAGGGGACGTTAATCGTACTGCTTTAAGTGCATTGTAGTAATTCTGATAAAGATGTGAAGTAAGATGAACGAAAGACAACTTGCCGTAGGCAAGGCAAGTTGTCTTTCGTCCACTTTACTTTCTTCATCTTCCTTGGCATCATTATACGAGTTTTCCTTAAGGTTTTGTCTGACATATAGTTAGTATGTTTCATGATGTTTGATTTCATTCAGCATTCTTCTGAAAGATACACCGATGTCAGATATGTCAGATACGCCGTTGCTAAGGAGGCGGTTCCAAATGAACTATATTCTTTTAATAGGGTGATTATAAGGAGATAAAGAACTCACGTTTTAAAACTGTGTTATAATTCGAGCTGTTAGAGGCACTGCTAACGACATACCAAAGAGAAAATAAGGTTGGTTCACATTGGCAAATCACCCTTCGACAGTGAAAGTTTATAGATGACTGGCTCATGTTCTTGCAATGAGAGTCTAGTTTTGTGATGGCAATCATGCTTTCAAGACGGAAAATGTCAGTTGGTCTCTGTATAATATGCAAAAATATTCTTGAAGTTTTCCTAAGTTTAGAAAGTTGCTATATATATGTGCAATCGTAAGTTGATAGAACAGACCATTGGGCGAGCTGGTTGGACTTCATCTTAGGAACAGTGCAGCAGCTCAAGGACAAAGGGAGACATGATGGACGCTATCCTATTGTCTCACCCTTCGTCCTTGTGTTGCTGCGCTGTTTTTAACATACGTTAATAACTGGATCATTAACAGCTGTGTTTTCTATCTGTCTTGGTTTTTTTTACTGACAGCCCCACCAATACAACATGAACGTGAGGCTTCGCAGCGACCATAAAAAATTGTTTCCACGTCAGGACCTTCAGAAAATAAGCATGCTCTCATGGTTCACGAATCTAAGATTTAATACTCTTGTTGAACGGACATTGTAACTGCCAGTGAACCAAACATAGGTGCAACTCAATCACGGCTAGCACAGCATGCAGATGCAACTACCACTGAAATTCGAAGTACAGTTCCCTTCAGCTGAGACTGGTGCGGCCAAATGAGACGCGAAAGCTGATAAGACTGCAACGTCCATATGTACGGCAACTTCAAGTGTCCTGTCACTGTAAATAGTGAGTGCTCAAGCATCAACAAGCAGTTTGTGCAGTCACAACTGATAACCAAAATACGGATCAGAATCTGGGAAGACTACTAGCAGAACTCCACGCATGGCAAAAAGTAATGTGAAGTCGAGGGTTTGGTTCTCACAGCCACTGATCTACTGACTACTAATGGATTTCATCTGTCAATGAGCCGAAGCCAGTGGCTGATTCTCCGTGGCACTGATATGTCAAGTGCACTAAAGTTGCCAGTTGACTCCCTGAAGAATTCACTCAGGCAATGTACACAAAGGAAAGCCTAACTCTGTGCAACTGAGCCCACCACACAGTTCACTCGCATGAGGCTCGCTATCGCTTCTGTTTATAGGGTTGCCACTTTACTGCATTGCAAACAACCTCAAGACAATATGTTATTACATACCGTCAACAGTGACCGCATTTAGCTTATCTGTTCAGACTGCAAACTGCTTACCACAGTGCTGGCAAGAATTTGGTCGCAGGCATTATCAAAAGCTATTCTGGCTATGTTATGCTACTGCATGACATCAACAAAACATTGTGAGCACTGTTTTGCACTGTCTGCAGAGCATTGGACAAAAGCTGCTATTCTGGCTATATTATGTGACTGCATGGCATCAACAAAACATTGTGAGCACTGTTTTGTGCTATCTGCAGAGCATCGGATGTGGTTTAGGTTGTTGGAAGACCACTGCACTGTGTAACTATTGGATATATGCGTATGTATTACTCTCACCTGCTTTCTTCATCATTACGCACTTGCACTACAACTAATATCAGTATTATTATATATATACCACACATAGGGTAATATGTACACACAGGTACATATTACCCTAAAACATATCTCTGCACACTGGTGTTAATAAATCAGGTGCACCTTACAGAGTATGCTATGCCTGGGAATAACCATGATTCCCAGTCCACATCAATACTGTTGCCACGTAATAACAACTCTGCTATTCCTAGTACATCTATTGCACAGGGAGGGTTACAATGGACCTTTCCATCAGCGAGGAGTTCATCCTTTCTGGGCTGTTGCATGGGAGTACAAAAGGCTGAGGCCACAGCATTTTTTGGGGGGTTATGCCCATTTACAACAGCGCGGAGGGGATTATGGCACTGCCCAGAAATCCATCGTGGAAAAGGTGCATACCAACAAGCCCAGTAGCACATCTTGCTGGTGTAACACAATATGTATATCCAGGATGAATGTCCAACTGTCTTGGCTCCCTTCACCCCCCCTTCCTGAAGCTTTTGTACTGTGCCAGCGCATGGCACACGACAAACCCATCCCATGAAGTCAGTTCCCAACTATTACTCTGTCATCACAACAATGACTGCAATGTGAACTTGAACATTAAAACTTAATATTACTATCAATTGCAAGCATCTACGCTATCATCATGATCATTAATTGGAATCTAAATGTAGGACACCCTCCTTTGAAAAAACTAAACATGTATGTGAACCTGAAAGTGCCTGCCCATGTGTTCAAACGCTGCTGCAAAAGCGTTGCCTAGTTGCTCATTCATTTTCAGGTGCAAACTGCACTAACAACAAAGAGTAGAAAGTAAAGCAAACTTCAGGCATGCTTAATTAGAGCAAAAATATAACCAAAAACCACACAGGAAATGCAGAAAATAAAGGTACATAAAAAAAACATGTTTCCCTGTTTCTACAGCGCGTATCCTTTTCAAACACCTTTACTCTAATTGCATCCTGTTTTCCCATCTGTGTGAACACGTGTCCATGGGAGAATTGGGCATTAAAAAAAATGGCGGGCAGTCTACATGTACAGTTAACTACTACACAGCCATAACCAACTTGATCGTGCACAAGTGTTGGCTTGGCAGGGTTGTGTTCCTTTCGATGAACCACAGACAACAGTATGCACAAGCAGAAATGAATGCAGGTGTGGACGACCGTAGATTTCCCACGTGGCCTACGCAAGAAGCTCTGCCAATTTCGGAGGGTGACACCATATTTCAGATCATAGAATGACACCTCTAGCAATGCGGGCTCAGAATAGAAGCTCGCTCGGTCACCTTTTTGCTCTCTACTTCATTGCCTTCACACTGCTCACTTTCAATATTGACAACGCAAAACCCCCAAAATGGGCCAGTACTTTATTTCGTTTCAGCTGGCATCAATACCAACCCAGAGCTTTCACACCTGTTAAATATTTGCTCATAGTTTCTTTCAAGCATGACCACACAGTGAAGCAACAGATGAAACATGCTTCACAAACTTACAGACGCACATACTGTTATAGGAAATCCCATGGCAGCGCTTGTGCCACCACCGGTGCCTCGCAAAGGCCTGTAGTGCAGGGGCAACAAAAGCATTACGCATAGCATCCACACATTGTCTTCTTTACCATATACCAGGTCATGTGTGAGCGGTGGAGTAAAGACCAGTGGCAGGCAACAAACCGGGTGCTTCACCTATCCACATTGATTATGCTTTCAACACAAAGCCCACGCCAGGAACAGGTGATTGTGCTTCATGGAGTGCTGCCACAGGGGGCACCTGTGTTGTTCCTTCTAACAGTGCACACACTTGGCTTGCCATCAAAAGGCAAAGAGAAGAAGGCAGGACAACGAGGCACACACATTTACATCGGGAGCGCACAAGTTTTTCCTGCGCAGTACTTCCCTTCAGACGAGGCATGGTAGGCAATGACGGACGCTATCACTCCAGAAACAATACGAAACATGAGGACAGATACGTCGTGACATCTCCGTGACACAACCACTAGCAGTGCTCAAATCAGCTTCGCCTGCCCTGAGCATTCTTTTGAGAAGTGGTACGAGGGAGAAGAATCGATGTGACGAGTGCTCGGACCTTTAACTATACGAGCTCAGAACCTCCGCACAATTAGTATCCCGTGCCAAGCCCCATCAACCAGCTGAGGTCGATGGTAGTTGAATAAGAGAACTTGCCTGCAACACGCCGTGGATCCAACGTTTGACACAAGCACTTGTTCTTGTCACGGTAGACAAATATTCTAAATGAAACGTTAGCCTCAGCGAAATTCCCTGTCAGGCAGGCGGCTTAAGCGTACAGGAAGACAACAACCAGGAATGAACATTGCATATCCATCGCCTCCTCTATTTTTTCCAATGCCAGTCAAATGCATCCGATCCAACCGTCCACCACCCTCTCCTATCTCCTTTCCAACTCTCCCCCATTGGCTAGCCTTCACACCAGCTTTACATTCATGGGGGAGAGTACCCCTAAGGTGGTGCCTCACGAAGCAGGTCACAGGAGGTAATTCTTCGTTCAGTTGTATTTTCATCCGTGGGGTAGCGTCTCGCATCTCTCATGATCAACATGTTGGTTGTCACGGGTCCTAAAGAGACACGTTTTGAGATGGCCTGTCTTTGTTCATGGCGCTACCCAATCGTAACGCATCCCAACGACGCTGCTGCATACATTGGATTTAAAATGTGCCATAAAGTGCTGTGCGGCCGTGTTCATATTGCTTTGAGCCACAAAGGAAGGGGTATGAAAGAACAAATTTGACCGACGCACGAAATAGGAGTGGGACGGCACGTCTACAGCACCTCAACAGGAACAGTAGCTTCACGCGCTCAGACGCACGTGTGATGCAAGCAGTCGTACCCTTTAGGTGGCGTCGCACCACGAAAACTCCCTGAATTCAGGTGAACCAACAGTTCCAATTGAGGAGCAAGCATTTGCACGGGCATAAAAAAATAGAGTAGGTGTTGATGTAATGCAGTCTGCCTTGGCAAACTAAACTCCACAAAGACACTCCCTTCACTGTTTCTCATGCAATAACAGCTAAACATGTGACCAACGAAAGGCAACCTGTTTGTCAAGAATGACTTGTTCAGCTGCACTGCCACAGCTTTGCTAGCAATGCACGCTCGCTTTGACGCGGAGATTACATGTTCAGCGCTACAGTATTTCCTTTTGCTTCAATCGTGCTTCACTATGCTCACTGCTAATGTATGTGGTTGTATAATACAAGAGTCACACGGGAACATTTGATCACAATTAGGGCCCATCCAGGTTAGGCGATCAGTCTGGATAAGGTGCTGCTACATGGTCACATTTAATCGCGATAAGACCCAATTGAGATCAAGTTGATCGTGATCTGTGCATCGCGATCTGGCTCCGTGATTGCGATTTGGCTGACGTCTGCACCAAATTCAATCTGGATTGAGCTGTACCCAGGAGCAGCGACAAATTTGTCGAGTGTGATCAAGCCGTACGATCCAGATTGGCCCTGATCGCGATCAAAAGTGCCTGTGTGACACCGGTATAAGAGTGTGTGCTACTTGATGAAACTACCTGTGAACACAGCAGGGGCCTGTCCGTCAGCGGCCGGCACGAAGTAGCACACGTGACCCGAGGTGTGACAGGGGGTCAGGAGGCAGCGGACCGTCAGCTTGCCGACCTTCAGCTCCTGGTTGTCGGTGACGCGCTCCGTGAGGCGCGGCACGCGGTCGTCGCCACCGAACACGCGCAGCTTGGGCGACAGCTCGAGCAGCCGCTCATTGCCGCCCGAGTGGTCCCAGTGGTGATGCGTGGTGAGCACGGTAGTGAGCCGCACGTCAAGCTTGCTCACCTCGTCGAGCACCTTCGCCGGCTCGACTGGATCGACGACGGCGCACTCGCGGGTCGCGTCGTCCACCAGCAGGTACATGTAGTTGTCCTCAAGCGCGTTCAGCACTTTCACCTGCATCGTTCGTCGGCCTGCCGGGCGGGTGACCACCTGCACGGCATACAGAGGTTAACAAGCTTGTCTATAGTCAGTTATGAACAACGAAGGATTAACAAAAGTGCTGCCAGCTCAACTATACAAACACTGACGAAACAGCCAAGCTGATGCCTCTTTCCTCACGCTCACTCTCACCCATATTCGTGCACCTCTGATTGGTTCACCCTTTCCACTGAGCATCGCTCTTGCCAATCTTGGTGTGGCACAGCCCTTCCTCTCCTACCAAGTCCCACTCTCTCCACGCCGCAAGGCCCCATCACCAGCTCTACGCCAACGGACGGGGAATCCTCGACTAAGAACAGCTTCAGTGTTAAAAAATTGCTCAAGTGAAAGTTGTCGCAATGCATTACCGGCAAAGATGAAGCCACGGTTTGCCCCTGGTTTGTTCCAGAATCACGTGCTTTTCGGGTGGTGCCCGGTTAGAGATGAACTGTTTTTGCTCAGTTAATATAAATGTACAGCTAATTATAACATAACAGATCGTTGTTCCTGGCAAAAGTAACCTATTGAGATGGCTATTGATAAAGTGATCTCCAATAAAATTTGCCCAGACTTCGGAGCTTCTCAAGGAAGCTTGTAACACAAATGCACACATCGAGTGGTATCTGTCCCAAAAATATTACCCATATCTAACAGGTATGGTATGTGATGAAAATGCTGCTGACGGCTACACACCGGCATTTTATCTTGCCACTGGCAAGATGATTGGATTCTTGGCTTCACTTTCAAGGTACATAAGTTATTATTATTTTTTCCCTCCTTGGTTACAACCTGAGACAAGCTCCGTGCCACAGAACTGCGGTGCGGCTGCCAAGAGAGCATGGGCGTCGGCAGGGGGGGTGCAAAAGGGGCGCTTGCCCCCCCTCAAGCCACCCAGCACTTTACCCCACCCAAGCTGCACCAGTGCTCCCTCCACTACCCCAGCCGCGGTGCAACACGGGTTTGCACCCCCTAAGACAAAATCCTGCCGACGCCCATGCAAGAGAGTCGTGCTACTAGGTTGCTTCCACTCACACCTTAAGTACTTTCCGACTGCTAATGTAAAATACTACGCGTACTCAGAATTAAAAGTTTGCCGTCCCTACTTGAAATATTGAGTTTGGCCGAGAAGTGGCGCCGGAATCTTTGCTGAAACGTGTCAGGAAGATCAAGTTCTCGAGTGAAAACCGGCCAAAGTAACATGTGTCTGTACGGTGATATCACCTACCCGAAAATTTGCGATTGGTGCATTACGTCGTATAGAAATAGACAGAAGCGACTGGATGAAAATTATTTCTGGGTTGAACAGCGACGATTGTGAAATCGACTACAAAACACCGGCCGCGCTCCGGAGTGCACTGACGACGTTGCCCGATTACACCTGGTTTGAAAGTTGCCAAAGTGAATGCTCAAGTGTGAGCTATATCGAACTACTCAGCGTTCTGAAACGTGCCGTGTAGAACCTTGTACAACGGACGCGCCTGCACAGTTACGGCGCAGGAACACCTATAACCTTCGTTCGTTGTTTACCGGAACTAATCTAATAAGGAAGTACGGTTCCAAGACGTAGCGCGCTAAACTAACGACAAAATGGTTAGTGGCGTACATTTGCAGCACAACCTACGCTTCCCGTTGCAGTACCGTCAAGCAGCACCTACAAGCGACCGGCACCAGGTACTAAACCAACGACGATGACAGTATCATTCTATTACTGGCTGATTAGCCGCGCGATTTCAGTATCGTCAATCAACAAACTAAAAACGGTAAAACAAAGGAACTTTCTCACGTGAAGGCGCTGGAAAAGATGGTTACGACAGGCAGCAACGAGCTTGCTTCTGATGAGTGTGGCAACTGACATGTAGCGAGAAAAAAACTGAAGAAACGGTGATCACAGCAAACAAGATCGCGAGCTAACGAGAGCCCAGCAAGTGGGCGGACGTCAGGCAACTACCACTATTCATGGAGTTATCACAGCACTCGTATTTACGTATGGAGAAGCATGTGGAGAAGAGAATTCCTCCATGAAGACTGTGAAGCGCAAGCAACGTTGAGCGCAAGCTGTGGGCATATTAACTCTATGGCTGTGGGCTTGGCAGTTGACCGAAGATTTATTCTGGCTGTCATCTTTAACGAGATACGATAAGCGTTGTGACCGCTTATCGTAGCTGCAGGTATGCCGAAGCATGCGCTTTTATGCTTCCTGAAAGACGCGATCAATGGCCTCAAAGATCTCAGTAGCGCTTGTAGCGCCTTCACTTGTTGCGGCGGTTGGTGGCGGCCGTAAGACCGCTGCATCTCGGAGGCCATGTATGCGTCATGCTATCTGATTCCCGCGGGACTTGTAAAAGCTGCGAAATTTGCCAAAAATGCGACGTTTACACTAGGCGCTGCGTTAGCCTTATTTACAAAGGCTAACGCTGCGCGCGTGCTTGAACGGAGCGAAGATAAATTGGCCTTTTCCATGGAAACTGGGTCAACCGAGAATCTGGGTCAGTTCTACAAAGCACTACAAAGTGGGTCAGCCGAAAACCGCCAGACCGATTTTCATGGCGCTTGTTGCTTTCAAGCGAGAAAGTGGAATTCTACTGGCCGTAAGAGCTAAGACGCGTTAAGTTGAAGGCTGGAGATTTTACTTAAAAGTTCTCAAAAGATAAGTTAATCAAAGCCTGGAGACTCCAACTCGCAGTTCGTGAACTGCGCCCGATCCACAAATGCGATGTATCAGCTTACATTCCTGCGTAAGCAGAATGTAAGCAACCCCCTCCCCGAAACAACCCCCCTCCCCCCCGAAATTCGGGTGGAGGGGGGTTGTTTTACCGATAATAAATAATGAAAATAGGTGGTTTTCAAGGTTTTCAACAGGTGGGCCAACCCCGAAAAAAATTTCTGGCTGCGGGCCTGCCGAGGAGGTTAACATTGGCTCGACAATTTTTTTTTCTTTTTCCTTTTTTCATGAGCCCACCAAGAAAGGAAATGAAACAGGAGCATCATGGGAAGTTTGACACGAACGCGAGGAGCTAGCGGCTTCAGAGTAGGCTGGCTCCTCTCCATTTTTTTCCCTCCGTGCTTTTTTTTTTTTTTGTTATTCATATACCACTGGCGTAGCGGGGGGGGGGGGGGGGGGTATGGGCCCAGGGTTTTGACACTCTCCCCTCCAAAAAAATTTAGGTTTTGAATGTATACACGCCCACATGTACAAACGCACTCACGAACATATGCATAAAAGGGAATTGACCCTCCCCCCCCCCCCCCCAAAAAAAAAAAATCTGCCTACGTACTGGTCATTACTGACTATGATACTGCAACATCACAAACACCACCAGTTAGCGAACACATTAGCTCGAGTGTGCTTCGCGGTGCCGCATATGACGACGACGTATACGTGTAATCGTGAGCACGTCAGACAAATTGAACGAAGCATCTCTCGGATGAATTTGCTTAGAAGTTGCGCAGGGTCGCCAATCACGAAGGGGGGGGGGGGATAAGGTTCATCCCAGCGCCTTCCACCCCCCTACTAAGCCAATCAAGCCAATGTATGGGGTAGATTTTGCTCCCCCCTCTTAGGTGACCAGGGGCGGATCCAGCCACTCACTTTAGGAGAGGCGGTCGCTTGAAGTAAAACCGCAGAGGGAGGGGGGGGGGGGGGGGGTCCTGACTTTTTTGTTTTTACTAGCACAAGAGCCCCATCATAGAATACATACTGTTAATTTGTGCTCGCAGTGATCCCTAGTGCTAGCTTCGCCCACTCGTCATGATTCACTTCGTGGAGATGCGTAGATTTTTTTTTTTTTCCAGAGGGGGGGGGGGGGGGGGTGTTGTAGCGTAGCGCGCGCCACTCGTGGCCAGTCGGCCAGGGACAAAGAAGAGCGCCCCGTGGCTCGTGGTGGAAAGAGCTCTTGGGAACGCTTTGGCTCTTGTAGGCTTATGCCACAGGAGGGAAGAAACTAGATGGCTGAACCAACCAGAATCACAGTATATATATTTGCCCTAATTGATGATAGGAGGTAGACGACAGGCACTGAAGAGAGGGGGTGGGGGGCTGACACAAGCTCTGGGGGAGGAGAGGGGCGATCACCCTTACCCTCCCCCCCCCCCTCTGGATCCGCCAGTGTAAGTGACTAAAGCCCCCTCCCCCCCTCCGTGCGCACGCATATGGACTTACCCTTGGCCTAGAAAAACCCGCGTCCATTAAATTCATATAAATTTGCCGCCTGGATATGCCTTGCTGAGAAGAAGAAACACGATTCGCAAGTCGCAGGAGTGGTGGAACACCGCTTAAAATTTTATGCTTCTTTCGTTTAAAACAAAAAACCATGTTGATTTTACTTTCCCACCTCATATTCAAAGAAGTCGTAGTTATGCCCAGAAAGGGGGTGGGAGGGGGAATGAAGTTATAGCTACTTGCACGAACGGCACGACTTATTTCCAGCGAAACAGGGATTTCTAAGCTGCTTAGGTTATTCTTTTTTTAATGCGGATATAATGTCATACGCGTAAATTGCAGCCAAACGCTTTCCTGAGTTGGTATGCAACGTGGTTGCCGCGAAAGTCAATCAACACGTACATTCAGGGTTCGACAAAAGTTCCCAGGCCAGTCTGCCTTAGGAATACATGGGATAGCCATGGCCCGGGGCAGGCCCCTAGCCAGAGAAATTTTTTTTCGAGGGGGGGGGGGGGGGGGGGGCGTAGGGCACACCCCGCTGGCTACGGGCCTGGCCTGGGAACTTCGAACTGACCCCGTACGTTACCTTTCGCGCATTAATTTTCACTTTGAATGTTCTTGATCACGGCTCTTGCAGCGCTAATTTGCAAAGCAATGTCACAATTACAATTTGTCAGCACTACGTACGAATTGTTGTCAGACAAACCGAATTAGGTTCCAACATACTCACTTTTGGGGTGATTGCAGACGCAGAGGCTGGAATTTCTATAGCTCCTCTAGCGGTGATTACGCTCAGCGCCCGCCGACACAAAAATCAAAAGAAAAAAAATTTTAAGAAATATGATTAAAAAGCCCCGGTGCAGCTGTGCATGAGGCAAGCACCTAGGTCGTCGCGTGCGGATGTGTTCTTGCCTGTGCACAGCTGTACTGACGCCGCGTAAAAAACAAATCAGACCTATTGCTCCACACAGGCGCATTGAACTTGTATATAATTGCAAGAGAACTTGTATATAATTGCAAGAGTTGGTTGATATGCATGGTATGGCTGTTATTAAGCGCACTTCAACGAAGACAAACGAGAAAGGAACACAAGACAAGCTGTATATAATTCACAACCCAAAAGAAACAAGACGAACTATCAAGGAGAAGGAGATCAGGGTTGCCGTTGGGGGGGGACATGAAAATGCGCCAGAAGTCACGCCAAAAGTAGCCAAAGTAGCCATGTCATTTGATATTATCCCAAATTTCTCGCCAAATAGAACAGAAGCGGTATTATCAACAGAGTCTTTACTATTGATGAATAAATAAAGCCATTTTGAATAAGTAAACCCGCAAGTTTAAAAAAGAGCCATGGCGCCAACTGGAAATTTTCGTCGCCAACGGGGTTCAAAAGTAGCCAATTTGGCGCAAAGTAGCCACCAACGGCAACCCTGAAGGCGATCATGTAAGAGCATGTTGGTGATTCATGTCTCACTTTTTTAGCGCACAAAAGGACAAGGACGAAAAGCGACGCGGAACACAGCGCTGTGTCCGCGTCGCTTTTCGTTCTTGTCATTTTGTGCACTGAAAAAGTGAGAAGGACATCAGATGCGTAGCGTGAAGTTTATTTTTCGAAGTTGGGGTGGGGGGAGGGGGGAGGAAGCAAAGCATTCAACTATAAGAACTCAAATTTCAGCGCTAAAAAAAGACGAACTCATGCGAGCGCCTGTCCTGTCTCTCACATGTGTTCGCCTTTTTTTAGCGCTAAAATCACCACGTTATGATTCAACTATAGTCGGTCCCAACATAAGAATAAATACAAGCTGCGCCTGCATAGCCACGGCCCGCTTGTCAATCCCCGATGCAAGAAAGTCGTGTAAGCTGGTTTTGTTTGGAAGCGTAAGTTTTTAAATGCGAATGCACTTTATAAGCGACCCTGAATCCGCCGTCATCCGCGCTCCTCCTCCTCTCCCCTAGCAACGGCGCGAGGAGCGGAGAGGAGCGTCTGTAGCAACGGCGCAGCGACGTCACACCCCACGTGACTGCGCGCGCTCCGCCTCCTCACCGCGGTTTGCGCGGGCGCGCGCCGCTCCCCGCGCCGCTCCCCGCACCGCTCTCCGCGGCGTGACGTCACGGCGCGCTGTGCAGCTGGCGCCTCGCGCCGTGGCTGTGTGTGTGTGTGTACAATGCATCATGACAACAACACTTTAAATTCATTAATTACACTTTAATCATAACTTTACTCCCCCCTCATAGCATCACCCCGTGCATTCGCACTTAACCATGTTCACCCTCGGGGAAATGCTTGGGAGTTTTTTTCTTTTTCTTTTTTTCTGAGCTAATGTACACAGCACGCATGTTAAAACTAAAAGTTGGTCGGTCCTGCTTAAAAAATTGTGGTAGCTCCGCACTGGTGGTGGAGCTAAGCCTGAAGGAGGAGCGCAGCTGGGTGGACTTCTATATAGCTTCTCTTTATTTTTTTTCTGTTTCTTCCTCTCTTTCTCTTTCTCTACGTTAATCCTATCTCTTTTTTGTACCTGTTGCTATCTAATTCTTTCTTTCTCCCTTTCTATCTCTTTCTACCTTTTTCTATCATCATTTTTATCTTTCTTCCCTTTGTTTCTCTTCATTCCTCTCTTTTTTTTTTCTTTCTGTCTTGCTCTATGTTTTCCTATCTCTTTTTCGCGTCTGTTTCTTCCTATCCCTTTCTCTCTCTTTTTAGTTGACTTTCTCCGTCTTTCAATCTTTTTACGTCTTTATTCCCTTTATTTCTCTCTATCTTTCTCTTTCTTTCTATCGTTTCTATTCCCTCTCTGTCTCTTTATTTTTTTCTCTATTTTCTCTTCCTCTCTCTCTCTTTCTCTATTTTCTCTATCTTTCTTTCTCTGTCTCTCTATCACGTGTTTCGGGTGTTCCACTTCGTCGAGCAGAGTTTTAACGCTCGCACCTACTGTACTGGGTAGTGGGACATGCCCTATTCCTATCGCGCATACCCGCCTATGGTTTTCTGCGGACACCAAAGTTTTCACGGCCGGCTAAGACAGCTACGCTGTTAAAATACAATCCTTGACTAAGCAGTAATGGCGGAACCCTTGGTTGAATTTTCCAAGAACGCTCAAGTATTCCCCTTGAAACCAGAGATCCGAACATGTGTTTGTGTGGGAACACGAACTCTCTGAAACACGCGATGAGTGTTTGGCGACCAGGGGCGGCGCTAGCGGAGGGTGGGGCGCTGGAGCCCCCCTACAGAATATTCGTCTGTGCCCCCTCTATGCCCCCCCCCCCCCCCCCCATGAAAGAGCAATATTAGTCAAAAGAGAATGCGTGATTTACCCATTTTACTGTCCCCCCTGGACGAACTCACTTGTCGTGGGTGCCCCCCCCCCCCCCCCCCTCTAGCAAAACAATTCTTGCCTCCACTGGGGCGTGTCTCATAATCTTTTTTTTTTTTTTTGAAAGTCTGCCCTTAGGCATAATAATTTTTTATTCAAAAATACACATGCAAGTTTGCTTCGTGTATAAAGTCAAGTAATGAGCGATGGTGAGGTGTCTGACCCCCCACGGAGGTATAAGAGCTCGTGTGGTACGTCGGAGGCATTCTTTTTCCCGAAGCATCCGTCCTTGAGCGTCCTAAGGAAAATGCGGTAAAGGGAGCGGTGTAACTTGTGGGTCTTATAATCATATCGTGGTTCTGGGATGTTAAACCACAGATGTTATAATTAGAATGTCTGATAACCTTCCGGATTATTTTAGAGCCTCCTGGTAGGCTTGAGCGCGTAAACGCGAACAGTTGAGCGCTAGCGCGGCCACCAGCGATAAAACCCAAACGTTCGATGCCGCACGTATAAATGCCGACGTACACCTGAACCACAGATCAGATTATCGACGGCCAACGGCCCGACGCTCTGTTCGCCGCTGTCAGTGTACAACGTGTATCGCTTCTAGTTTGACTTCTCGTTTACCGGGCACAGGTTCGCCCAAAATAAAGAGTCTTGTCTCGAACCCGGCCGACTGCTGCCCTTCTCCTAACGTCACGACCACGTGACAATATTACGGCGTGCGAGTCCACGACGTTAAAAAAAAATGTAAAAGCGTTCACTCTTTAATTTAATATTCCTGTTCCCGCGATTTTAACGATAAGATGATTAGTATACAAAACTGAATCATTGGAGTATGATCGAATTAAGACCATTTCGCTCTTACTTATATATACTTATAGGAATTGTGTTCACGTCATAAATATATATGCTAATAACCACAGGCGTTTATTTATTTATTTATTTATTTATTTATTTACTTTTTTGAGGAGGCGATCCAGACGGCGATGAAAAGGGCTAGGAAGAAGTGGAGGTGGGGCTACAGACGTGCATAGCAGCACACAAAATGAAACATTGTTGTGATCTAAGTGTTAATTTTACATACGTAAGACTCAATCTAACTCAAACTTAGATTTAGGCGCACCTTGAAGAATCCCAGGTGGTAGAAATTTCCGGAAACCCGCCCTAAGGCGTCTCTCATAATCATATCGTGATTTTAATGCGTTAAACCCCAAAAGTTGTGCATATATATATATATTGTGAGAATATGAAGGGTATGAATAATGCTCACACTAATAATATATATATATATATATATATATATATATATATATATATATATATACGCGAGAGAGAAAGTTCCGCTGACCGTATAACATGCAGCATGTTGATCTAGGGCAGGGGTCTCAAACTCACCTCAGCCAGCGGGCCGCAGTCACGCTAATTACTCCCGCAGGGGCCGGGGCAGTGAAGGATGTAGGTAAGAGCGGGGGGGGGGGGGGGGCACTGTTGAAAGAAAACTTTCCCATATCTCATATAGCGGTCATTTCTGAAGGAAATTGGTGCCAGGATTCCAACAACATGTCGATACCGATCTGCAAATTGACTCGAATCTGGACGCTGATTAAGAAATGCAATTTTCGTTTTACTGTTATGTTTCAAAACAAACTGACAAATGGGATGCCTCACGGAGTCAATGCTTTAAACCAGTCAGGTATGTTTATCTCATAAGCATACTTAATAAGAAATTGTTAAAAAAATGTGTGGTGGAGACAGAGGCGTAAGCAGGGGGTGGCACACCGGGCACGTGCCCCCCCCCCCCCCCGAAATTTTTTTCGCCATGGCATACATAGCGAAAAATGGCCATTTCAAGGAGGTGCCCTCCCCGAAATCAAAGAGGTGCCCCCCCCCCCGAAAAAAATTTCTGGCTACGCCCCTGGGTGGAGACCGTCATGTGCGGGCGGCGCGGGCCGCTTTCGAGAGCCTCGCGGGCCGCATGCGGCCCGTGGGCCGCGTGTTTGAGACCCCTGATCTAGGGCTTCGAAATTCGTTGTTGACATATTTTCAACAGAAACAGGAGCACGAAGTTCTCAGATTTACAATCCAATTCTAAATACTGCAATTGCTGCAATTCGCTACACCACTGCCATTCTCGCAACGGATGCGAAAAGTAGCTTACATGCAGATCCACGTTTGTTTCACTGGTTTTAGGTCGTATACTTGAACGTCCTGGTAAATTTCATCAGTGATTCTGACAACGCTGCTGGGCCAAACAAAATACTTTACGTAGTAACGACGGACCTTTAACTAATAATATGCGTAGGGCTTACATTAGCCGGGAAAAAAAAGTACTTACGGTTCGAGCGGAAACCAGCTAGCACGATTGTCTTTTATATAGGTGAGCATTGTCTACACCGGATAGCAGGCGCGCCTCGGTTAGAGTGTACTAGAATCTACCGCGGTTCTGTGGACGTAGCTGCCATTTTAAGGCGAAAGCCTTTAATGTCTCATGCTCACGTCCGTCCGTCCATCCGTCCGTGCCCTGGCATGGTGCCAGGTGGCCGCCGGGGCGCGCCAAAGGACGCCGGTCGCGTCAATCGCGCCTCGCGTCGGACTGTACAGCGTTCGCGCCTAGCTTGCGTAGCGTCGCTGTGCCCAGCGTGTCCAATCATGCAAGAAGGAAGACGCGTGCATCGCGTTCCATTCTGACCGACCCCGTCTCAATGGGCACAGGCGTTCGCCGAACACACTTTGGAATTTACAAAGTTTCCTTCAATTTCAGTATAGTGCTATCAATTTTGTCCGCATAAAATGTACTATTAGGCTAGTTAACGTAACCAGTTACGTCATTATTCGTTACTAAGTTCCGAAGTTGATAAATATCGTACTTGAGTTGTTTTTTTTTTCTGTACATGAAATTTTCGCCTTTTTTTTCTTCATTTTTAATTGAAGGGCTGAATGGGACATTTTGCTTCCCACAGTCACAAGACTACAGGTAATTCTGAATAGCTGTGAGCGTAAACGATTTCTCCCTTGGCGTCTATTCAGATGAATATAACGAATAACACAATAACTGTTGGGGATTTTACGTGCCGAAATCACGATATGATTATGAGGAACGCCGTAGTGGAGGGATCCGCAAATTTCGATTATCTATTGTCATGGGCGTCGGCAGGGGGGGGGTGCAAAGGGGGCACTTGCCCCCCTCAAGCCACCTCAGTACTGGTCCTGAAGTCCCATTAGAGGGCTCCCCTCCCCCCTTCCGCGCCGCGATGTAACACGGGTTTGCTCCCCTCAAGACCAAATGCTGCCGACACCTATGTCTAGTGTTCTTCAACGTGCACCTAGATCGAAGCACACGGGCCTCATGCACTTCGCCTCCATGGAAATGCGGCCGCCACGTCCCGGATTCGATCCCGCGACCTTAGGGTCGGCAGTCGGGCATCATATAATCACTAGATCCCCGTGGCGGGTCGAACATACCGAACAGAAACGTCTGTTCCCTTCCAGAATTTGTTATAGGCCTATTCCGTGTTTGTAAACAGGGGTAGGCGCCGTCGACATGCCGAGGCGCTTGTAGCGACGTCGCGGCGCGTAGGCTCCGCCCAGCTCGAAGCTCGCCACCGCCCTCTGTGATCACGTGACAACCGGCACAGCAGCTGCAAAGCTGCCTCCGAGCACAGCGCGAAAGCTCGCCACCGCCCTCTATGATCGAACTCGCGGGAGGCTCTCCGACGTGCTGTGCTCCGGCGCGCCAGCTGTGCGCCGTGTGACGTCACTGCTCCTCGGCCACGCGCAGCACGGCTCTCGATAAGCCACGCGAAACTGCTCAACCTCGGCCAGTGTGGCTTACGCTACAAAATTCAAATGAGAAAGTTGTATGTAGATCGGTTTGCAAAACGTCCGATACCCGAGGAATACCGAAAGCTGGCTTCTCCTCATTATGACTCTTACTGCGGTGAAGCCACATTCGAAGGCACGGTCTAACGAACTCTATCTCGGAACACAAGCTTCCGCGAATATAAATTTTCCTTTCTGCATCGAAGATCGATCTTGTTCACAAATGAGGGACAACCTTTTATGGGTAAGAACATGTCCAGGAGCTCTAGACTTCTTACTAGCTCTATTTCGTGTTATTGGAATGTTTGCTATGCATTCCTACAATGTTAAATTCCTTACAATGTTATAACTGAATGTACCGGGTGTAATATTTGACGCCTTCGCTAAGTTACTCACTTTTTTGCACATACTCATGTCCCTCTTTACGTAATGCCCTTGGATACGTTTGCGGAAAAGTGAAATGAATAAATTAATACGCAAAAGTAGCTTCAGACTTTCTCGTATATAAAAAGAACAAGAGGGCAACTAAGTGAAATGGGATAGAATCGTAAAAACATTATGCCATGCAGTCACGTGGTCTTATTCAGCTCCCAAAACAACATTTCTTATACTTGTTTCTTAGAACGCCTTTCTTGCTCATTCGGCTTGCGTAGAACATAGCCGCGCGCAAGCTCCGAAAGTCGGCCGTTGAGATATGCGGTACAGCGCTTCCCGTGCCGCCTCTCTCCTTCTGCCCCTTGCTTCACCATGCCGTGCTCGACGTAGAAAAGATACAACACATATTCATACATACAACATCTTCCTTTCTCTATATCTAACACTATACCCTGTGCCAGCGGCGACTCGGCGAGGCATATCCCCCCTAACAGCAACCAGAGAATGTCACGAACGCGCGTAATCCTGAACGCGCGGACGACACCACCCAACTGGGATTGATAGGTTTGCAGTCCGAAAGCGTTACAGCCACGAGCAAAAAAAAAAAAAACCGGAAAGAGTGCGAGCGAGTGAGCAAGAGAGACGTGGCGCGTGGTACCGACACTCTGCGTCAGCGCCAGAATTTCCATTGAGCCACGGGCGCGCAGCCCCCGCTCGCGATCCGCGCGACAGCCCGTCTGCCAACACCGCTGTGCGACTCCCCTTCCACACACCCACGCACGCAACCTTGGGGCGTTGGGGATGCAGAAGGGAGGAAATTGGGGAAGTGTCTCTCACGCGCTCGCTTCCCGATCCCGCTGCGCCCTTTCCCCTACGTGACGTCACGCGCTCCGGGGGATCGATGCACGGCGTTTTCGGCGGCGCCATGGCGTAGAGCGCGCACCGCACAGCCCCGCTCCGTTGGCCGCGATGGCCGAGGTGAGCTTCACGAAACGAGCGGCGGCCGAGCTGAGCCGCTGCTTCAACGGGCTCGCCGTCCGGGCCAAGGGTGGACTTCAACACGAGTCGCCGACGACAGCGAACAGCGGCAACAACGCCGGCGGCAACAACGCAAGACGCGGTCGCGGAGGAGGAGGAACGGGAAATGCAGCAGCGGCAGCACCGACGGGTCGCGGCGGCAGCGGCCCCGCAACAGCCAACGCGGCCGTCACAACCGCCGCTACGGCGCGCGACCCGGCCGTGGTGGCCGCCGCCGTAGCGTCGTCCAACAGCGCGGTCGTCGCTGCGGCGGCGGCGGCGGCGTCGCGACCTCGCAATGCGGCCGAGATGCTGAACGACCCGGAGTTCCTGTCGCGGCTGTTCTCGCACTTTCGCGGTCGCGAGCGGCTACCCCTCGCCTCGGTGTCTCGCGCTTGGAGGGACGCCCTGTACGACCCACGCCACTGGCGAGACATGGCGGCCTCGCTGCGCTGCCGAGAGCTGCGCCTCGAGACGGCCGACGTCCGGCGCCGAATTCTGGAGTCCCTGGAGCGACGCGGCCTGGACGCCGTCGTCCTCGTCGGCGCCACGGACGACGACCTCGCCGACGTCGTGTCCCTGGGCGCCGCGCTGCTGAGCCGCGCGCGGATCGTGGCGCTGCGATGCTCGAGCGTCTCGGACCGCGGGCTCGAGTCGCTCCTGGCGGCCGCGCCGCGGGTCTCCTCGCTCGAGCTGTTCGGCTGCAACGAGCTGACGGACGCCGGACTGTGGGCCGCGCTGAGACCCACCGTCACGTCGCTGACGCTCGCCGACTGCATCAACGTGGCCGACGAGACGTTGGCCGCCGTCGCGCAGCTGCTTCCCGCGCTGCGCGAGCTGAACCTGCAGGCGTACCACGTGACCGACGCCTCTCTGTCCCACCTCGGAGGTCTCGGCGCCGGTTCGCACCATCACCACCACCAGCATCACCCGCATCACCCGCAGTCTCAGCTGGTGATTCTGCGACTGCGCTCCTGCTGGGAGCTCACCAACCAGGGTCTGGTGCAGCTGGTCCAGGCGGTGCCCCAGCTGCGGGAGCTCTCCCTGTCGGGATGCACCAAGATCAGTGACGACGGCGTCGAGCTCCTGGCCGAGAACATGCGGCAGCTGCGCGTGCTCGACCTGTCGTGGTGCCCGCGCATCACCGACGCCAGCCTCGAGTTCATCGCGTGCGACATGACGCAGCTGCAACAGCTCACACTAGACCGGTACGTCCCTCCGCCATCCTATCGTTCGCTGTTTAATTGGGCCCGGAGGCTATCAAATGTCGGGTGAACCATGTTACGACCTGCTTGAAAGGCGTGTCTTTTGGGTCAATCGCTCGCTACTGTAGATATATCAGTCGCATGAGGTAAGTCGCGAACCTTACGAAGCAATCAGATACGCCAGAACAGGACGTCATGCAATCTTACGAGGGGTATGGCAGTTCGGGCAGACGTGAACGGCACGCTACTTCGACGTGAGTTACCCGCGTGAACAACGGTTACATTGAATTGATGTTCGGTCGTTGCAGTATATATATATAGAGTGACATTTCCCAATCGCTTAGTGTGAACGCGTCCAACCTTGAAGGAACTAAGGGCTCGGCTTCCTGGGAGGTTTGAGGAAGCGGGGGGGAGGGGGGGCTAAAATTTAAGGGGCATCTTTCTCGCCCGTGGACACCCCCCTCACCTGCGGCACCGCCAATGCCTTCCATGTTCGATTCGATTCGCGCGCGCACTGTATACCTGAACTACCATAGTTCAGGTCATTGGCTCCTTTTCGCAAACCCATGTCCAACACGGGTGCTGGCGTAACGTACGTGTGACATTCTAATTTCTTGCTATCGCATCCATTGCTTCGCTCTTGCGGCGCAACTGTGACTTTTTGCATGATCATGCCTTATGCCGTGCTGATTCGTTATCGTAAAAATCCCCCTCGCGGAATTCTTTCTTGAAGCCACTGCTAAGGAGCTGCGTCATGTCTCTTTCTATGCCAGTGCTACTACATTGATCAGATGAAGGCGGCAAGTTAGACGCTAGTAGCAGACCTGCAGCCGACTCTTTTCAGCTTTCGCACAGCGTCCGCTGTCAGTGCCAGCCTGTACTTTTATATAGTTACGGTGAACGTTATCGTGAGCTCGAAATGTTGAGCTTCACTCTACGTTTTAAAGCGACAACGTTAAAAAGCTCGTTTCGCAGAAATTCCGGCGTCGGAGTCGGCGGTTGTGAGCGAAAAATCAGCGTTGTCCGTGACCGAAAAATCGAGAAAATGCAAATAAAATAAATAAAAATCTTCGGCTTTCTGTGAGAATCAAACCGAGGCAATCTGCATGGCTAGCAGACGCTTTACCACAGAGCCACGTCATTGCTAGCAGCTTTGGGGAAAAAAACAATATAATAATGTCATGCAGTGGGAGGGGTCTGCTTAAAGCATGTAATATCATGGTGTAATATTGAGTGGCAGAAGAGTGGGGCCAACTGAAGCGCTCAGACATATTTAATCATCATCAGCAGCAAAAGCATCAACAAAGTGAGCAGTGCGTAGGTTCACGTGTTGCATTACGGACTCGTAGTGGGTTCTTCGCTTATTCGCAGAAGGATTTATTATGGCGTAGTGGACACTTTGCTACTGTACTTGCTGTAGCCTTTCCAGGATAGATTGAAACGGCTAATGTTACGAGGACAGACTTTCGTTTCCTTGCGGCACGTTTGAGGCATGCACCGAGAACCGAAACCAGGCTAGCAATTGAGAAGACGATGCGCAGTGCGCACGAGGTCCTTTGTCCGTTTGTGCTATAGGCTTCCCAACCTCGGCCAGGGGGCGCTGCGGCGGACGCGTTTCGCCGCCTTTCTTGCAAAAACCGGTCGCTCGTTCCCCCGCTCCCGGCTTTCGACTGCGCTTTGTCAGCACGTTCACGCACCCTGCACGCGCTTTCGTCTGCTCGCTTTGCACGTGCAGCCTCACGTGTCGCTTGCTCCGAAGGTTTAGAAGGATGTCAGGGAAGGAAAAAAAGCATTTTCACGGTGTGAATCTCACCAGAGGTATGCCACCATACCAGAGGGGAGCGGTTGATCGACTTTTGCGAAACCTAGCAGGTCGTCAAGGGTGATGCTGTTTAGCGAGCGCTGCGAGCTTGTCGATGATGAAGGGCCACATTTCTATGACATAATTAGTGAGGAGAAGGCGTGAATTCTCTATTTATGTTACCGCTAAAACGCACAATCATTGTGGCAATCGTGTCTGCTGTCAGCAGACAACCACCATGCTTTCGCGTGCGTTTGTGTAGCGCTCGGCTTTCGATTGCGTGGATGCCAAGTTTGTCGCGCGGCTGCAAATTTATTATGGGCTCAGTGTGAAAACCATAAATTTAAGACTGCCCTGTTGAGTCGCTGGCAGCATTGCAATGCGCAGTGTCAGTTTCCACTTTTGCAGAGGTTTGCATCGGGTGATAACAATGTCGTATCGTAAGTTTAATGCCACTTGGGATTTTTTTACTGCTCCCTTTGACAGCATAATCATGCGTGCAAAAAAAAAAATCTGTTATGCCCACTTCGACCATGCATGTTTCCTGCAGCGGCGTGTTTCATTTCGGATAATATCCAAGCCTGATCACGCATCGTGTTCGCTGATTCGAATGTCGTTTCGGTTGTTTTGACAGCTCACTTGATCATCGTCATACTATGCAATATCCATTGGGACCACGCATGTTTATGGTTACGCCTAGATTTACCCGTGATAACCGCCTCTGATTTCGCGAAACCATCGAACATTTTATTGCAGCCTTGTTTTTTTTTTTTCAGCATAATATTTTACGTGTCGAAACCACTGCATCATTATGCGGCACACCGTGGTGGCAGACTTCGGATTAATTTTGGCCACCTGGGCTTTTTTAACGTGCACCTAAATCTAAGTATGCCGGTGCTACCGCATTTCGCTCCCATTGAAATGCAGCTGCCGTATTCGGGAATCGAACCTACGACCTCGATCCCAGCAACGCAATAGCCTGATAAGTAATCACCGTGTATTGCATGCAAGGCCAATATAAACGCTCTGTGCAAACAAGGAGCTTAAATCTGTTTACATTGAGCGGCGACGGGAAATGCACCGCCATCAGCTGAAGAAAACTTGTAGTGCTCACGGGACGGTATTTAAACTGTGGTGTATTAAGCTAACATGCTCCGCTGCTTTCACATTACAAACGGTTGACTCGGCAAGCCAGCGCACAATCTCGAAATACACAGCGGTTGTCTATTTCTTGTCTATAGCTTCGATTCAGAAACGTACTTCCCTTTCAAATGAGCCCGGCCATCGCGTTTCTCCCCGTTAATAGTTAGTAATACTGTGTACGACAAAAACTTCTTCAAAGTGAGAAGACCGTAAAAGCATCAATTAGTGCGGTGAACTGCCACAATCCACTCCTGACGCCTCTGCTTTCCTCGCAATGTTTGCATTGGAAACGGTGGAACTTGACGGAAGAGCAGCGAGTTGGGCTGGTTGGTTAATGTTCAAAAATACTTTCAAAGAAGGAACTTGACGCGCAGTTTTCGGCTCACAATGCAGCAGGAGTGCGTGCCTGCTTCCGGGATGACGAAGGAGCGGCACCCATAGCGTGAAAAATGCTAGATAAAAGCCCCAAAGAACACGTGTTCCATGCGCGCAATGGGAAAAGCAAGCAAGCGCGACCCGTCCAAGCGCCCGGAGATCTCCCCTCTCTCCGCCAGGGCAGCGTACGGCGCTGCGCAAACTTGAGGTTGGGTTCCCTATCGCGTTCTACTCTTGAAGGCGAAGCTCAAGCGTCGTCCTATAGTTTTAGGCACGTACAGGGTACACTATCCGCACGTGAGAGACACATATCTTACTTAAACACAACACTTGAAGGATACAAGAAAATGGCGCGCATAACGAAGGACACGGAGGAAGGAAACTCCGTGACGAAGCATTACGTCCCGGCTCTATTGGCACGTGGTCATTGTGACGGCCAAGTAAGCAGAACACAAGCTGGTATTCTTCGGTTGTAATCGACTGTAGTTGCACCCTCAGCGTAATCTTAACAGACCAATTTGAAACACCCGCGAAGCCTCCCAAACATTGCCGCGTGGTCTGCGCCGAGTAGGGCTAACAGTTTTTGTGGGTGGAACACTACCACATCAAAATAAATAAGAGAAGCAATATTGTGAGTGTTATACAATGCAAGACCTTCATAGCGAAGTGACCAGCACAGCCAAGTGTTCATAAGGTTCGCCCGCAGCAGGCGCGTCTCACGGTACGTCGTCCGCCTTTTGCAGGTGTATGCAGATCACGGACGTCGGTCTGGGCTACCTGTCCACGATTCCCAACCTGTCGGTTCTCTACCTGCGCTGGTGCACGCAGATACGGGATTACGGCGTGGAGCACCTGTGCACCATGAAGAGCCTGCGGATACTGTCGCTGGCCGGTAAGTGACGATGCACTTTTAAGGCGAAAGCCTTTAATGTATCATGCTCACGTCCGTCCGTCCGTCCGTCCTTCCTTTCGTCTGAGCCCTGGAACAGTGCTAGGTGGCCGCCAGGGTGCGCAAACAAACGCCGGTTGCGTCGGACTCTACAGCGATCGCGCTTTGCTTGCGTAGCGTCGCTGTGCCCAGCGTTTCCAATCATGCAAGGAGGGAGACGCGCGCATTGCGTTCCCTTGTGACCGACCCCGTCTCAATGAACACAGGCGTTCGCGGAACACACTATGGAATTTACAAAGTGTCCGTCAATTTAAGCGCTGGAACGCGGATGGCGTCTGCACGATGTGCAAGGCGCGAGAAAATACGAACGCATGCGAACGGAGGCAGATTAGACTCGTGTCTCGCTGCGATTCGCGGTAAAAAATTAAAAAAAGAAAACACGCAGACATCCCGTTTGTGTGCCATCCCACTGAGAGTGTAAAAGAAAAAAGACATGGCATAAGTCAGTCGAATGGCCACGAGCTTTCGCCGGACACACTTTGGAATGTACAAAGTGTCCTTCAAATTTTTATAATGCTTACGCACTCGCTCATTGTACAGTCGTCAGCAAACTTAGCTCGAACGCTGCGCAGCGTGTCCTGACACGGTTTGATTGACGCCAGCGCCTGGCAGCTTTGGGTTCTCTTGCCGAGATGTTACCAATGCATGCCGCCATACTATGCAAGCATACCGAGCAGTAGCGTAGCCAGAAATTTTTTTCTGGGGGGGGGGGGGGTGGGGGGGAGGGGTTCAACCATACTTTATGTATGTTCGTGCGCGCGTTTGTATGTGTGCGTGCATATATACGCAAGCAAAACTGAAAAATTTCGGGGGGGGTTTGAACCCCCCCAACCCCCCCCCCCCTTTGGCTACGCCACTGATACCGAGGTATTCTCTCGGCAACAGCGCCCAGCGCTTCGCGGCTCGCATCAGTCAAACCAGACAAGGCCACGCTGCGGAGCGTTAGAGTTAAGTTTGCTGATGACTGTACAGGTCGGCCGGGCTGAGGCACTCCAGGTCCCTGAAAAGGCTATCTTAAACGGGCCCTGCAACACTTTTTGAGCATGGTCAGAAAACGCTGCCGATCGGTAGTCTAGGCTCCCGAGAACACGTGAGCCAAATATTATAGCGCAGCACGCGGCCTGGAATTCACAAAAAATTCTCAATGTCAGCTAAAAATTGCTTTCTCTTCTCTCGACAAATGACGCTACAAGCTCAAAAATCACTCGTCACAGCCATTGTATCAGCCATTGGCTGATATGAGCACGGCGCGCTCGGTCGTTACTGGGGCCGCCGCGGGAGACCACGACTTGTCCACGCGCGCGCACACGATCGCACTGGAAAGCCGCGTATTCGAAGAAAAAAAAAAAGAGAGAAAAAGTGCTCAAGTTCACGAGACGCGCGTGACATACTTTCTTTCCCCGCGCCATTACTCCCCGCTTAGCTCCCAGCGCTTTCGTCGGGACGAGAGAAGAGAGAATGCAATTGCAGCGTGCGACAAATCATTGCAACTCCGCTTGTACTGGACGGATTCTAAAGATTTTTGCTGCGGTGGATTCTTGAGGCAATAAGCTCCTTTAGTGAATCCATTCCATGCATGGCTACTTGGAAAAGTGTTGCAGGGCCCCTTTAATTCGCGTAGGCACGCAACCAAATCGAACGCACCCTCCTATTTTAAACGACCAACAAAGCGAAACTGAATAAACTTAGACTGACAAACTGCGTTCCTTTAAAAAGGCCCTGCTACGCTTTTCCAAGAAATTGTCGAATGGCTTCAGAAAAAGAGCTTGTTGCCTCACGAATGGAAAGCCGCAAAAATTGTTAATATCCGTCAAGTACGAGGAGTTACGGGGATTTGCCGCACGCTTTAAGCGATTTTCTCTCCTTTCGTACCAGCGAGCGCGCTGAAAGCTATGCACTGGGAATGATGGCAAGGGGACAGGATGCGTACCTTCGTCGCGCGTCATGACCTTGAGCACTTTTCATTTTTTCTTCGAACGCGCAGCTTACTTTTAGTGGCATCGCGCGTGGGCACATGGCGGCATCCCGCGGCGGCCACCGTAACTATGCAGCTCACGACGCTCAAATCAGCAAGTGGCCGTGGACATTGAGTACACGGCACAGTAATTTGAGTACGTCATAATTTGTAGAGAGAATAAGGAATGATTTGCCCGGCGAACGCCACGCCGGGCAAATTCGGTGCAGCGACTGCGCGGAGCGTCTACGTCAGTGGGCGTAGCTTGGCGGCGGCTGCTTCTCGGCGCATGCGCGGCTAGACGAGGTTAAATCCAGGTGGTGCGCAGCTGTGGCTTGGTTGTTGCTAGGCGACGGCGCGGAGGGTTTCTTGCGGACGGACGGACGTTTCACCTCGAGATTTATCAGCTTCGCTGTTAAAAGGGAGCGTAGGAACATGGTGGAGGCAGTGGCGTAGCCAGGCGTTGGCACACCGTGCCCGCCCCCGAAATTTTTTTATTGCGATAGCAATTATATGGACACTCTCGGCTGCTTTTCGCCGTCATGCCCCGTATATATATGTATATATATATATATATATATATATATATATATATATATACACAAAAGCCACGAAGAAAGTGAGATGGCGCAAGTGCGCGCTCAGCGCCCCACTCGTTGCGATGCGTTGGCTCCCCTTGCACTTTGGCCTGCAGGGCGTAGTCGCCTTTGCCCGGGCGCGCGCGCGCTTATCTTGGGGTGGGGGGGGATGGGGGGCAATTTCACGTCGTGTGGTTTTGTCGGAAAGACTGCGTTTAGGTTACAGAGCGCACAAAGGTCACTTCGCTCGCTGCAGAGGCCCCGTTTCCGAAAGAAGCGTGCTGTTCAAACACAGTGAAGTAACAACTGTGACACTTGTTAGTTCGCGCTCGTCCTGTGTATACCTGTGCGTATGTTTCGCGTGTCCTTTGCGCTTGAGCAGTGAGCTCCAAGTTTTCGATCTGCTTGCCGTTCTTCACGTGAAATGCCTATTTGTTGCTATCGCATTCATTGCTTCGCCCTTGCGGCGAAACTGTGACTTTTTTCGTCATGGCATACAGGGCACAAAATGACACTCGACCGCATCTGCCTGCCCGGCCCCCAATTCAGATCAAGGAGCTGCAACCCCCCCCCCCCCCCCCCCCGAAACCGAAAAAACATTTCTGCCTTTAGCCCCTTGGAGGAGGTGGGGCCTTTCACATGCGTGTGACATATGCGAAGGGATGTCCGTGCCTCCCGAAAGGCATGGAACGAGCCCGCAATCTGTGAAACTGATAAACAGCAATTCAGTCCTCAACCTGCCCAGTTCGAGTGCACGACAAAGTTGTGCTGTGAATAAGATGTCCTGCATGAAAACGCCTCGCATGTAAAAGGATGGAGTCTAGCCCATGCGAATTCGTTACAGCGAAGCCAGTCATCCAATGGTAGTTCATAAATTAGTGCACGCGAATAGGTACGGACTACTGTAGAAGGGTATCGCAGGGTGTCGCCAACCAATGGAGTAAGCGAACTTGGTTACTACAAGTTCCAGAGGCCCCACCAACACGTGGTTCACATTTGAAAACTCTTAAGAAAAAAACTATTCTCAATTACAACCTAAGCACAAATGTCAGCTCCACCCGCAGAACCGCAGCATGCCTGCCCCTCTATGAAAAAACAGTCGTGATAGCTGGTTTCCGCTAGAACTGCAAGTATTTTTTTCTTGGATAATGCAAACACAGCACTTAAAAAAAAGTTGAAGGTTCGCCATTATCACCAAAAACATAACGTTTAGTTGCGCAGCCATTTCAGAAATCCTGATGGAATTTACCGGGATGTTACAGTTTTCTACTTAAAACCAGAGACACAAACATGTGTCTGTATGGGAAAGTCAACTATCTGAAACATTCCAGAAGTGTTTGACATCACAAAAGTGAGTGAGCATTGCCCCCCCCCCCCCCCTGTGCGCACGCCTATGTTTAGGCCAACGCCTCCTCTATTTTATCAATGCCAGCCAAATGCGCCCATTCCAGCCGTTCACCACCCTCTCCTCTAGCCCTTTCCTACTCTCGCCCATCGCCTAGCCTTCGCGTGTGCTTTGCAATCATGGGGGAGAGCACCCGCGATGCAGTGCCTCACGACAGGAAATCATATGAAGTAATTTTTTGTTCAGTTGTGTGCAGATCCGCGGGGCGGCGTGTTGCATCCCTCGTGTTCACTATGTTGGCTGTCACGCTGGCTCTGTAAGAGACACGGTGTTTTGAGATAGCGCGTCTCCGTTCGTGGCGCTATGCGGGCAACCAATGGGGATGCGTTACTGCGACGCTGCAGTGCATGCGCTGCCTTTAAGAGGTGCCTCACGAGCGCTGTGAGGCGGCGGCATTGCTTCGAGCTACAAAGAAGGAGCACGAAGGAACAAATCGGACAGACGCATGATATTGGAGAGGGAAAACGCGCATATCGCATCTCTGTGCGAAAGCGCTCGGACGCACGTGTGATGCAAGCAGCCCTACCCAACATGTGGCGTCGCATCACGACCACTCCCTGAACTAAGGCGGACTGGCGGCTTCCCATTGAGGGGCGAGCGTTTGCACTGGCATTGAATAAAATAGAGGAGGCGTTGTTTAGGCAAATTCTCTGTAGGAGGGACTGTAATGGCTATGAGCGGAACTGACACTTTTTTCCTGGGTTCAAACCGTGCATATTTTACAGCACCAGATGACACGCAATCCCATCTCACTCTGACCTCTTGTTCTCTACGCAGGCTGCCCGCACATCACGACTCAGGCCCTGACTGCGCTTTCACAGCTGCGACAGCTCCAGGAGCTCGAGCTCACCAACTGCCCCGGTGCCACTGCCGGGCTGCTGGCCTTCCTGCGCGAGCAGCTGCCACACTGCCTCGTCATCGACTAAGTCGCCTTCCTTCCTCCGTTCTTCGTCTCGAAGCACCACCAGAGACGGCGGCAAATGACGACCAGCAATAAGAAGTGAAACACCCACGGTTGTGACGACACTCTTCTTCTTCTTCCCCACCACCCCCCACTTTCCACGGCAACCAGAAACCCGTCCCCAAGAGTCCTCCCCCCTATCTTGTCGACAGAAGACTTATCTTCGAACCGTAGCTTCAAAGCTTGCCGCCGTCGCCTGCTATTTATTCAGCACCTGCAGTCTCGCTTGAGACATGAAGACGAAGCTGGCACAAGGCTAGAATGGTGTTTGCTCGTGATTCCTGAATGCCTCTCTGCTCCTTGGCTTGGAAGTTGATCTCAATTGGGCTGAGAGCTCAATTGTAAACGCTCCCAGCTCCACCAGCGACTAGTTAAACTAGCGGCCAATTCTGCACCGCCTGCTGAGGGATGTCGCCATGCTGAGTAACGTCCTTGCGGTTCCAACAACACACGCTACCCTAGAGACGGCCGCTCCGGCGACCTATCCAGCGGTTGGTGAGCGAGTCAACGCAGCAGCGGGGGATTGCACATAGAGCGTGCTAGTCAAGTGATGAAATACGGACGTCCCAAGACGTAGGGTAGAGGTACATGTAGAGGCGTCGCCGAGACGTCACCAATGCTCACAACGGCCTTCCCCATGCGCACACTTGTACGTGTGCGTGTGGCGGATCGCCCCAGAGACTGTCCGCCTATCTGTCATGTCGTCTCTCATGAAAGAGGAGAGTGAAGCGACACTCCGGAGTGACAACAGTTGCCGGAGCAGCTCGATTGCACAACAAAAAAAAAAAAGAAAACACAATGCAAGTGCCGACGAGATGTTGTAAAAGTTAGTTGTATTTTGCATGCGCGTTGTCCGGCTGTCGTCTTTTTTTGTTGTCACGTCGTTGAATATGAAGATGAAGAAGAGGCAAGCGGCATACGCCACACCGCAGAGCCGCGGCAGCCACCATGCCGCTTGTATGATGTGCGTGTCCATGTCTGTGTTGTGTGCGTGCATGTGCCAGGCACATGCATGCATGTACAGATCATGATGATGCCTTCTCTTTTTTTTCTTTCTTGTCTTCGCTCCTCGCACAGAAGATGAAGAAGTAGCCCCGCCCTGCCCCGGCAAAGCAAGTCTTCCCAGTGTGATTAAAGAAGAAGATGAAAAAAAAAAAGTAAATAAAGTGCTCTGCTGCCGGCTGCCTTCCCTATGTCCACCACTTGAGCAGGCCCAGGCCAGGCTCGCTGATGGAGGCCTGCGAACAACGGCAACAAATTTAGAATAAGGCAATACGCTAGACACTCCGCAACAGAGAGTTTTAAGGGGAGATGCGAGTTGGGAAAAAAAGTTGCGTTAATCTGTAGCCTAGGGCAATGAAGTTTTTGCTGTATGTATAGGCTTTTATGCTGATTTCAAATATGTAGTTAGTTTTACAGTAAGTTGCACAGTTTTCGTTTTGTGCCAGGACAATGTGTAAAGTATAGTTTGTTTTGTACAAACCTTTTTTTCCACTAAACGTTTACGGTTCTGAGCCATTAATGGCTCATATTGCTCCACATTAACTCTAGAATTGCAAATAACTATTAAGAAAGTGTGTATAAAACATTTTGATGGTCAAGAAAAATTGTAATGCGAGAATTCTTAGAATCCTCAGCCCACACTAATTGCTTACTTTAGGTTAATAATAATTATACAGGCGATATCAAGTTTTAAAGGAAATACTTGCACCCTTCACATGTTAAGGAATGTGTGGGCAAAATTTCATCCCGATCGGGCTATCAGAAGTACCAAAAACATGATGTACAAACTCAAGAAGTTGCCCAAAAATGGATCTTGAGAAAAACGCATTTTAAAGGTATAACTGAAAGCTCATCTGTACAGAAAAGATATGTTTTTTAAGCTGATTTATTCCATCATGAGAGCTTGGCAATGATGGTTATTTTGAGCATGAGGCTTTAGTGAACCACTCATGCGAAATGCAATGGCAAGCAGCCAGGTGACAATTGCCAGGGGACGCTAGAAAATGAGCACTTTTTAGTTTTTTAGTAGCCACCTTGTGCTCTTTAAAAGCGATTTTAACCTTACTTCGAGCTTAATTACAATCTTCAGTTTTTTTTTTGTCATGAAAGTAGAGAAACTAAATTTGCGAAAGCAAATAAAAACGAAAAATATGTAATTTTGGAAAAAAAACTTGCATTTTTCGACTCGCATCTCCCCTTAAAGGGAAGCGGAAGAGGTTTTAAAATCTGATAATACTTTGTGTTTGGCAAGGATCAACATTACTGTCGATGATGTCGCAATTTTTTCACGGTTGTTGCAGCAGGAGCTTCAGAATACGCGAAAGAAAAGTTTGTCTTGCTCCACCCATGCTAGCACGCCGAAAGAGAGGGCATGGAAACCTACGTCATCTTCGGTTCCTTTGGCGGAGACGTGCTGCACTCCAATGGAAGGTTGCTGCCGCTCAACGATTCTAACTGCGAGAGCGCTGTTTAGGCGATGAAGGCTCAAGTAAGTACGGCTGAAAGTTCTACGGCTGGATTACAATATGAGAATAATGACAAACAGCTGAGCACTGCATGAACAGGTGTCTCTCGTATCTTTAACCGTGGCTCCGTGACTAGCTCGTGACATGCGATTACCAGAGCCAATCGAGGAGGCCACGCTTCAGCAGTGCCACTGTTGCAGATAACGTCACATACCGAGAATGACGTCACCGCGTTCGCTCAGCATCTCAAGAAGCTCTGCGGCCACACACAGGCTCTGTTTTTTGCCAAAAAGTGCTGTTTGCCTTCACTTTTGAGAACTTTCACATCGCTTTTTGAATTTAGCAGGGATCAAACTGTACTTACACGCTTCAAAGACATTTCTTTTAAAAAGTTCTTCAGCTTCCCTTTAAAAGCACATTAAAGCGAAAAGCGATTTCTCTCGTCTTGGTAAATTACCCTTTCACAATACCAAAATCACAAAGCTTGCTATGTGAAGACACTCGCTAAGCGAGAAAACATGCAAAAAAAAAAATGCAGGTGGCAACACCACCTTGAAATTCTCGCACCAATTATTGAGACGTTATAGATTTTCCACGGCGTCTACTAAAACATACGTCGTTCCTAATCGGTCAAAATGAAGGTACATTGTCCTCCGAGGGGGTCAGAGACTTAACATGGTTTTTTCTAAGAAAGCAGGAACTACAACGAGCGCAGGCAAGGTGTACGTAAAGATGCTGCTAAGGAAAGCAGTTGCATGCCCAACAAAGTGGAGTGCCCTTGTCGCAACGCTAGCTTCAGTGACATTCTTCATTCGGCGGCTTCTCATCGAGCTGAGCTACAGCACACAAACAGCGCGATTCATATCACAATGTCTCAGCTGCCGGTGGTAAAGACGGCAACAGCAGCATAGTATGAAAGGGGAGCATCCAGTAGTTTGTACGTAAAAGGTTCACCCTCTGTTGAATAGTAGCAGGTTACTGTAGATGTGAGCATGAACGAGAATAAGTTTAGGAGCACGGAAGCTTGGGCAAGCTTGTATGGCATCATGGAATAACTTCACAGCGCCGAAAACAAGGACAGACGAAAAAAGAAAGGACACCACAAGCGCTGGAAACTGAATTTATTACAAAAAAAGAACGACAAAGGTAAACCACATTAGGTGGCGCATATGCGCGCACACTTGCGCAGACGGCTCACAAAAGCCCACGAAAAAAACACCACAAAGTCACTCCGGTAGGACGCCAGATTTCTGCAATAGATTACATTCACTATCCAGCATACCCAGTGAAGGTTGGCTGACACATGCCTCGCCTTTCTTTCTTACTAGAAAGGCTTCAACAATCTCCCTGTGTTAATTTATTCTGATGTCTGAAAATGACGGAAGTGTCAGGTAGCCCAGGCTCACATCCGCAATCACGGCAATGCAGCACAAGGTAGGGAATAGGCCGTGCCTTTTAGCGAGCTATGATGCTCTCTAAGCCTTACATTCAAGCACACGGCCCGACTGTCCAATAAAAAACCACCCACAGCGAAAGGAACGTGGTACACAGCCCCCTGTTTACAGGGCACAAACTGCATGCCACGTTTCGCCTTGCATCGAGTGCTTTTTGCACGCTCGTTAGGTGCCAAGGCGCTTCTGCAAAGCAGGACCGCGCTCATGATGTCCTCTCTTTTTTTGTCTGTCCTTGTTTTCGGCACTGTGAAGTTATTCCATGAACGAGAAAGTTGGTGGTGCGGAATTTCAAAATTTAGGACACACAGAGTACAGTAAAACCTCGTTGATACGTTTCCGAAAAAAACGCGGAAAATAAACGTACGATCCGGGAAAACGTATGATCCGAACCATACGATCCGAATTTCGCGATTTAATTTTCGCGATTGCGATAGTAGGAGCCGGGAAATCGTATTAAGCGGGAATGTATCAACGAGGTTCTACTGTAGTCGTAGTATACTGACCAACCACATTCTGCTTGTCACCTGGTATAAAGCTTCCGATCAAAAGTGCTATATAATTGTTCTATATAATGCTATATAATTGTTCTATATTAAAGTGCCATAAAATTGTTCACATACTGGCTTGAATTTTCCTTTTTTTTTTGAAACTGGGATACTTGTGTAAGACCAAAATGTGTCCATCAGCCCTTCACAGTTGGATAAGAGTGCCAAAACATGTCACTAACGGCAGGGTTGCTCTGGTTTACGCCTCTGGAAAACCAGCACACCGTGAAGGTAAATACCAGATACAGTACTCACGGATTGAAATAGGAGAATTAAGGGCTAAGTAATGCACATGTTTTCGTTTCTGCTGTCTTCAATTCAGGTTGTATTGGCATAAATTGGACTTGAACGCATAGATCAGAGCCAACATTATCTTTAGAGACCGGATTCATCGCGACATGACATCGTTATCTCGAGCAATTGCGAATACAACTCGTTATACTTTAAAAATTTGATGTTGCGTTTGAATCCGTGTGTACTGTGCCTCCATAGACAGGGCTAAAATCTCTTCAAGTGCATACTGTCTACCATAAATGTCTATGGGACTTGCCAAACCAACCAAATTCCATGCAAGATCCTGCATGTAGCCTAGAAAACAAAGTTTTAGTCAGTGGTATTGCTTTTCTGAATCACACACTGTGATGAATTAAATCGTGAGACACAAGCCTCAGAAGAATAGAAATTTACTTACCTTGCGAAACGTGTGTCTAGCAAACTTTCGCAGTCGACTCTATGCATACAATAGCAGGGAACACTGGAGTACTAATCTTGAGCACACATACCGAATGAAGCGGTCGCACGGGTTAGCTCTGCGATAGCTTACGCAATGCAGAGGTGGTGGTCTCAGCCCCCCCTCCTCCCCCCCCCCCACCGCCCGCGCAGCAAGTCATTACTACTGTCCACTTTTAGGGCATGTCTGTCCCATGTGTTCGCATTCTTGTCGGGTCTAAAATCTAACGCGAGTTAATTCACCAGCTATGTACTACACTTTAATGACAAATGGCGACACTGACCGTGAGGGAGTAAGGTACGTGGCGTTCTTCAGCGTCCGGTAGCTCGGTCGTCTCCGGACCCCCCAGGCGTCGTGTCCACAAACACCTCGCCCACCACCCTAAAGCTGTGTTCGGTCGTGCAGCATCATCACACATGAAGGCGAGAAAAAAAAAAGGAGAGGGCATAAATTAGCATCTTGAGCTACTGTGCATACCAGTCGTTATGCTAAAAAACTGATGTCGCGTTTGAATCTGTGAGAAGTGCGCAGGTAGTGTCGCTGGAGCCAACGTTTTGACAAGCGTTCTTCTCTTCTTCAGGGAAGCAAAAGAAGGCAAGAGCACTTGTCGGAACGTTGGCTCCGTGGCAACACAGCATACATTCATTGCAGCGAGAACATGTAGGTAGCATTTGTGGTTCCATTCGCACAACAGTGAGTCAGCAG